>BQMF02000308.1:0-105378 GCA_027922465.2 Turritopsis dohrnii
CTCGGGAATGTAATTAAATGAATTCGAAGTTATTACTTCTTAAGCACAGACTTTTCTTGACGCGACAAACTTTTTATTACTTAATTATTTCTTGAAGATTCTTTAGGGAATACAACTTTGAATTAAAATCTTTTTTAAAAAAACTCTAAATTGAAATAAGACTGAAGTTTTATGAGACAACAAAGTTTAATTGTTATCGTTGTTAAAAGGTAAAATGTAAAATACTGCAAACATCATTCTGCATTCTGCATATCTTTTTAAAGCATGAACTAATATCAGTTCTTTCTGAAATCTTTCTAGAAAGTCTTCCAGTCATCTGCAGGAATACTTCTGCCCGGTAGGGCATCTTGTTTTATTGTATTCCTGCGTAAGCAAGGAATACTTTGAAACCGTTCGTGTTTTTTTTTTTTTTTTTTTTTTTTCACTGTCCAAACCTAGACCAATTTTTGTCGATGGGAAATAGCCACTCAAATCATTAATGTTCCCAACTTACATTTTTTTTATGATTTAACAGTCTAAACTCACACTATATTCATTGTATACAAGTACTTTGCTTGAAAAGACGCTAAAAGTCTAAAATATCAGCTCTAGTGAAAGGAATAATTAACATATGGCTAAATCGCAGATGCCTAGGTAGAAATGCTGTTTCATGTGAGTCTTATGCAACGTTCTTACGTTTTCCGTAGTTGTTTTAAAAATGGAAGCGAAGAAGCATGCGTAGATCTGTGAAAGTTTCTTTGTTGAATATATGGATATAGAAGAGGTTGTAGTACGGCTGTAAAACTTAAAAGAATCAAGAACATTTATGATCCAAACTGATAATCTACGTGAAACTATTATTCTTAGTAGTCATTCTTGATAAATAAGCAGTTCCTGATGCTTCAAAACAGATATGAACGACTACCAATAGGGTATGTTTATATCGATTTAATGCGTAAGGTTTCTATTAGTCTTTCTAAATATAATACAATTGTTTAATTCATGTTCCTACATAAGCTACCCTGTTTTTATAAAGCTCTGGAATCATGAAGCACAGCTCATCTTCCTCATCAACTTCTACCTATTTTATTTATCATTTGATGACCACTTTTTTAATTGACTAGTCGAATTTAAAATATTGTATGATTCTAAAATTTGTATACTATCAAGCTGACGATAAAAAGGAAACACAGATATTTTTATTATTTCGGAAGGCCAAGTAAAAGTTTTTATTATGAAGTTCAGGTACAAACAACATAAAGATTTTCATACTGTATAGTTTTAAAAGGAGTATTTTGAAACGTCCACGGAAGAGTGTTCTCTAATGGATTTTTAAACTGACGGTGTTCCTTTTTAAGCTTGATATCTGGCAAAATTTTTCAAAGTCTCTTAACTTTTATGATGCTCTCGGGAATGTAATTAAATGAATTCAAAGTTATTACTATTTACGCCACAGATTTTCCCTTCAAAAATTAATGTGACAAAGTTTTCATTACTTAATTACTTTTTGAAGATGCTTTAGGGAATATAACTATGAATAAAAAACTTTTTGAAAAATTCTCTAAATGATGCAAAACAGTGCAGTTTATATGAAATAACAAATATTACTTCTTTCACAGCTACAAGATAAACTGTAAAACACAAAGAACATCATACCACATTATGCATATTGTTTTAAACCGTGAACAAACATTCAACTTTTAAAGCACAGATTATTCTTAACGCGATAATCTTTTAATTAGTTAATTGCTTTTTGAAGATACTTAAAGGAGTGCAACTTCGAATGGAAATCTTTTAAAAAAATCTCTGAATTGATGCAAGACTGAAGTTTTATATGAAACAACAAAGTTTAATAGTTATCGTAGCCAAAAGGTAATATGTAAAATACTGCAAACATCATTCCGCATTATGCATATGGTTCTAAAGCGTGAACTAACACTCATTTCTTTCTGAAAAGGCTCCAGAAAGTCTTACAGTCATCCACAGGAATACTTCTGCCCGGTAGGGCATCTTTTTTTGTTTTTTTGTTTTTTTTTACTCTGTCCAAACCTAGACCAATTTTTGTCGATGGGAAATAGCCACTCAAATCATTAATGTTACCAACTTACATTCTTTTTATGATTTAACAGTCTAAACTCACACTATATTCATTGTATACAAGTACTTTGCTTGAAAAGACTCTAAAAGTGTAAAATATAAGCTCTAGTGAAAGGAATAACTAACATATGGCTAAATCGCAGATGCCAAGGTAGAAATGTTGTTTCATGTGAGTCTTATGCAACGTTCTTACGTTTTCCGTAGTTGTTTTAAAAATGGAAGCGAAGAAGCACGCGTAGATCTGAGAAAATTTCTTTGTTGAATATATGGATATAAAAGAGGTTATACGGCTGTCAAACTTAAAAGAATCAAGAACATTTATGATCCAAACTGATAATCTACGTGAAACTAATACTCTTAGTAGTTATTCGTGATAAATAAGCAGTTTTTGATGCTTCAAATCAGATATGAACGACTACAAAAACGGTATGCTTACATTGATTTAAAAAAATGCGTAAGGTTTCTATTAGTCTTTTTCTAAATATAATACAATTTTCTATTTCATGTTCCTAGGTAAGCTATCCTGTTTTTATAAAGCTCTGGAATCTTGAAGCACAGCTCATCTTCCTCATCAGCTTATACCCATTTTATTAATCAATAGATGACCACTTTTTTAATTGACTAGTCGAATTTAAAATATTGTATGATTCTAAAATTTGTATACTATCAAGCTGACGATAAAAAGGAAACACAGATATTTTTATTATTTCGGAAGGCCAAGTAAAAGTTTTCATTATGAAGTTCAGGTACAAACAACATAAAGATTTTCATACTGTATAGTTTTAAGAGTAGTATTTTGAAACGTCCACGGAAGAGTGTTCTCTAATGGATTTTTAAACTGACGGTGTTCCTTTTTAAGCTTGATATCTGGCAAAATTTTTCAAAGTCTCTTAACTTTTATGATGCTCTCGGGAATGTAATTAAATGAATTCGAAGTTATTACTTCTTAAGCACAGACTTTTCTTGACGCGACAAACTTTTTATTACTTATTTACTTCTTGAAGATACTTTAGGGAATACAACTTTGAATTAAAATCTTTTTTAAAAAATCTCTAAATTGAAGCAAGACTGAAGTTTTATATGAGACAACAAAGTTTAATTGTTATCGTTGTTAAAAGGTAAAATGTAAAATACCGCAACATCATTCTGCATTATGCATATCTTTTTAAAGCTTGAACTAATATCAGTTCTTTCTGAAATCTTTCTAGAAAGTCTTACAGTCATCCACAGGAATAAAGTTTGATATACTAGGTTTATCAAGTGATATACTCAGTATATCAGTTATTTCGAAATTCCCGGCAGACGAATATGTTATCGTTACGATTATCATTGTCTCGCTTATTAAAATATTTAATGTTTTCAATGCATGCTGGTCCAAATCAAAGCATTGCTCACACAAGATAACTTTTATTTTAAATTTTCGACGGATAAGGAATGTTATAATCATTCATGTTCAGTTAGTTCCTAACTGCATGCTTGTCTAGTGATAATGATATTGATAATTAATTAGCAGCTAGTCGTTTTTGCGTGCGTAGAGGCCTTCCACTAACTCTTTGTTTTTCTGTTTCGTAAAATACGTATAAACAGAAAAAATGCCATAATAAAGTTGTTAAAAGAAATGATTTATAATATGAGAATTTAATCATCCAGTTTTCCTCTCGTCACGAGGTACGGTTCGTTTTGACTTTGCAAGTTAGTTTCATGGCGCCAACAGAGCTGTTGCATTAATGGCCCATTTTGGAAAATTTCTTTTGGTTCATCGAGAACATTTCCTTAATATCTACTTTGTTTTTATCAATATCGAATTTGGTTTGATCTACTTCAAATATCAGTTGATATTCGTAGTAAAAATTGAAATACTAAGAATATCAAATGATATACTTATCGTAAGTAAAAGGTAAAATGTAAAATACTGCAAACATCATTCTGCATTATGCATATCGTTTTAAAGCGTGAACTAACATTCATTTCTTTCTGAAAAGCCTCCAGAAAGTCTTCCAGTCATCTGCAGGAATACTTCTGCCCGGTAGGGCATCTTGTTTGTATTCCTGCGTAAGCAAGGAATACTTTGAAACCGTTCGTGTTTTTTTTTTTTTTTTTTTTTTTTTTCACTGTCCAAACTTACACCGATTTTTGTCGATGGGAAATAGTCAGTCAAATCCTCTAAGTTCCAAACTTACATTTTTTTGATGCTTTAAATATCTTAACACACACTACATTCATTGTGTGCAAGTACTTTGCTTGAAAAGACTCTAAAGGTGTATAATATAAGCTCTACTGAAAGGAATAGTTGACATATGGCTAAATCGCAGATGCCAAGGTAGAAATGTTGCTTCACGTGAGTCTTATGCAACGTTCTTACGTTTTCCGTAGTTGTTTTAAAAATGGAAGCGAAGAAGCACGCGTAGATCTGTGAAAGTTTCTTTGTTGAATATATGGATATAGAAAAGGTTGTAGTACGGCTGTAAAACTTAAAATAATCAAGAACATTTATGATCCAAACTGATAATCTACGTGAAACTAATACTCTTAGTAGTTATTCGTGATAAATAAGCAGTTTTTGATGCTTCAAATCAGATATGAACGACTACAAAAACGGTATGCTTACATCGATTTAAAAAAATGCGTAAGGTTTCTATTAGTCTTTTTCTAAATATAATACAATTTTCTATTTCATGTTCCTAGGTAAGCTATCCTGTTTTTATAAAGCTCTGGAATCTTGAAGCACAGCTCATCTTCCTCATCAGCTTATACCCATTTTATTAATCAATAGATGACCACTTTTTTAATTGACTAGTCGAATTTAAAATATTGTATGATTCTAAAATTTGTATACTATCAAGCTGACGATAAAAAGGAAACACAGATATTTTTATTATTTCGGAAGGCCAAGTAAAAGTTTTTATTATGAAGTTCAGGTACAAACAACATAAAGATTTTCATACTGTATAGTTTTAAAAGGAGTATTTTGAAAAAGAGTGTTCTGTAATGGATTTTTAAACTGACGGTGTTCCTATTTAAGCTTAATCTCCGGCAAAATTTTTCAAGGTCTCTTAACTTTTATGATGCTCTCGGGAATGTAATTAAATGAATTCGAAGTTATTACTTCTTAAGCACAGACCTTTCTTGACGCGACAAACTTTTTATTACTTAATTACTTCTTGAAGATTCTTTAGGGAATACAACTTTGAATTAAAAACTTTTTTAAAAAATCTCTAAATTGAAGCAAGACTGAAGTTTTATATGAGACAACAGAGTTTAATTGTTATCGTTGTTAAAAGGTAAAATGTAAAATACCGCAACATCATTCTGCATTATGCATATCTTTTTAAAGCGTGAACTAACATTCTTTTTTTTCTGAAAAGCCTCCAGAGGGTCTTCCAGTTATCTGCAGGAATACTTCTGCCCGGTAGGGCATCTTGTTGTATTCCTGCGTAAGCAAGGAATACTTTGAAACCGTTCGTGTTTTTTTTTTTTTTTTTTTTTTTTTTTTCACTGTCCAAACCTAGACCAATTTTTGTCGATGGAAAATAGCCACTCAAATCATTAATGTTCCCAACTTACATTCTTTTTATGATTTAACAGTCTAAACTCACACTATATTCATTGTATACAAGTACTTTGCTTGAAAAGACTCTAAAAGTGTAAAATATAAGCTCTAGTGAAAGGAATAATTAAGATATGGCTAAATCGCAGATGCCAAGGTAAAAATGTTGTTTCATGTGAGTCTTATGCAACGTTCTTACGTTTTCCGTAGTTGTTTTAAAAATGGAAGCGAAGAAGCATGCGTAGATCTGTGAAAGTTTCTTTGTTGAATATATGGATATAGAAGAGGTTGTAGTACGGCTGTAAAACTTAAAAGAATCAAGAACATTTATGATCCAAACTGATAATCTACGTGAAACTAATATTCTTAGTAGTCATTCTTGATAAATAAGCAGTTCTTGATGCTTCAAAACAGATATGAACGACTACCAATAGGGTATGTTTATATCGATTTAATGCGTAAGGTTTCTATTAGTCTTTCTAAATATAATACAATTTTTTAATTCATGTTCCTAGACAAGCTACCCTGTTTTTATAAAGCTCTGGAATCATGAAGCACAGCTCATCTTCCTCATCAACTTCTACCTACTTTATTTATCATTTGATGACCACTTTTTTAATTGACTAGTCGAATTTAAAATTTTGTATGATTCTACAATTTGTATACTATCAAGCTGACGATAAAAAGGAAACACAGATATTTTTATTATTTCGCAAGGCCAAGTAAAAGTTTTTATTATGAAGTTCAGGTACAAACAACATAAAGATTTTCATACTGTATAGTTTTAAAAGGAGTATTTTGAAACGTCCACGGAAGAGTGTTCTCTAATGGATTTTTAAACTGACGGTGTTCCTTTTTAAGCTTGATCTCCGGCAAAATTTTTCAAAGTCTCTTAACTTTTATGATGCTCTCGGGAATGTAATTAAATGAATTCGAAGTTATAACTTCTTAAGGACAGACTTTTCTTGACGCGACAAACTTTTTATTACTTAATTACTTCTTGAAGATTCTTTAGGGAATACAACTTTGAATTAAAATCTTTTTAAAAAAATCTCTAAATTGAAACAAAACTGAAGTTTTATGAGACAACAAAGTTTAATTGTTATCGTTGTTAAAAGGTAAACTGTAAAATACTGCAAACATCATTCTGCATTATGCATATCGTTTTAAAGCGTGAACTAACATTCATTTCTTTCTGAAAAGCATCCAGAAAGTCTTCCAGTCATCTGCAGGAATACTTCTGCCCGGTAGGGCATCTTGTTTGTTTTTTTTTTCACTGTCCAAACCTAGACCAATTTTTGTCGATGGGAAATAGCCACTCAAATCATTAATGTTCCCAACTTACATTCTTTTTATGATTTAACAGTCTAAACTCACACTATATTCATTGTATACAAGTACTTTGCTTGAAAAGACTCTAAAAGTGTAAAATATAAGCTCTAGTGAAAGGAATAACTAACATATGGCTAAATCGCAGATGCCAGGTAGAAATGTTGTTTCATGTGAGTCCTATGCAACGTTCTTAAGTTTTCCGTAGTTGTTTTAAAAATGGAAGCGAAGAAGCATGCGTAGATCTGTGAAAGTTTCTTTATTGAATATATGGATATAGAAGAGGTTGTAGTACAGCTGTAAAACTTAAAAGAATCAAGAACATTTATGATCCAAGCTGATAATCTACGTGAAAGAAATATTCTTAGTAGTCATTCTTGACAAATAAGCAGTTCTTGATGCTTCAAAACAGATATGAACGACTACCAATAGGGCATGTTTATATCGATTTAATGCGTAAGGTTTCTATTAGTCTTTCTAAATGTAATACAATTTTTTAATTCATGTTCCTAGATAAACTACCCTGTTTTTATAAAGCTCTGCAATCTTGAAGCACAGCTTATCTTCCTCATCAGCTTATACCCATTTTATTAATCAATAGATGACCACTTTTTTAATTGACTAGTCGAATTTAAAATATTGTATGATTTTAAAATTTGTATACTATCAAGCTGACGATAAAAAGGAAACACAGATATTTTTATTATTTCGCAAGGCCAAGTAAAAGTTTTTATTATGAAGTTCAGGTACAAACAACATAAAGATTTTCATACTGTATAGTTTTAAAAGTAGTATTTTGAAACGTCCACGGAAGAGTGTTCTCTAATGGATTTTTAAACTGACGGTGTTCCTTTTTAAGCTTGATCTCCGGCAAAATTTTTCAAAGTCTCTTAACGTTTATGATGCTCTCGGGAATGTAATTAAATGAATTAGAAGTTATTACTATTTACGCCACAGATTTTCCCTTCAAAACTTAATGTGACAAAGTTTTCATTACTTAATTACTTTTTGAAGATGCTTTAGGGAATATAACTATGAATAAAAAAGTTTTTGAAAAAATCTCTAAATGATGAAAACAGTGCAGTTTCTAGAAATAACAAATATTACTTCTTTCACATTCACCTTTTAAAGCACAGATTATTCTTAACACGATAATCTTTTAATTAGTTAATTGCTTCTTGAAGATACTTTAGGGAGTACAACTTCGAATGGAAATCTTTTTAAAAAAATCTCGAAATTGATGCAAGACTGAAATTTTATATGAAACAACAGAGTTTATTAGTTATCGTAGCTAAAAGGTAAAATGTAAAATACTGCAAACATCATTCCGCATTATGCATATGGTTTTAAAGCGTGAACTAACACTCATTTCTTTCTGAAAAGGCTCCAGAAAGTCTTACAGTCATCCGCAGGAATACTTCTGCCCGGTAGGGCATCTTGTTTTTTTTTTTTCACTGTCCAAACCTAGACCAATTTTTGTCGATGGGAATTAGCCACTCAAATCATTAATGTTTCCAACTTACATTCTTTTTATGACTTAACAGTCTAAACTCACACTATATTCATTGTATACAAGTACTTTGCTTGAAAAGACTCTAAAAGTGTAAAATATAAGCTCTAGTGAAAGGAATAATTAAGATATGGCTAAATCGCAGATGCCAAGGTAGAAATGTTGTTTTACGTGAGTCTTATGCAACGTTCTTACGTTTTCCGTAGTTGTTTTAAAAATGGAAGCGAAGAAGCACGCGTAGATCTGAGAAAATTTCTTGGTTAAATATATGGATATAGAAGAGGTTATACGGCTGTCAAACTTAAAAGAACCCAGCCGGCACAAAACGTTTTTAAAACCTCTTTTTTTGGTGTCTTTATGGTTTTGCTAAAAGCTGCTTTTTTAGGTTTTTTAAACTGATTTTTAAAGCCGTGTTTTTAAAAACCTCTTTAATCGGTTTTATTTTGGTATCGATAACACTGCAATGTCTTCAGGTTTTCTCTGAGAGTTTTAAAGAGGTTTTTTATAGGTTTTCTTAAAGAGGTATTTTAAAAACCTCTTTAACACTAAAAGAAAACCGTTTGCTTTTAGGGGGTTAATAGGGACCTTACGAAACAACGACGGCAACGTGGACGACAACGTGAAGCAAACAAAAGATTCTCTTTACTCCACAGACTTGCTTTATAATGGAAGTCATTTCACACATAGAAATACGTATTTCTATGTTTCACACTTTACTATTGGGAAATGTTTTTAATTTTACTAATATCATTATTAGATTTGCACGTTCTATACACAACGTGAAAAGTAATATTTTGAAGTCGTACTGAAAACGAAGACGTGAGAATAGCAGTACTTCGGATAAATTTTCCTTGGTTCCTTCATGATTCTGTTGGTCTAACTTCAAGAAACAAACTTCATAGGCATTATAAATAACTTCTTAACCAAAGTGTATAGTTTCTACTCTTTTGTGATTCATTGGAGATGAATATCTTGTACGTCGTCGTCTTCGTTGCCGTCGTAGTTTCGTAAGGTCCCTAATAAGAATACTTAACACATTATAATCAACACTATGATTAGTTATGTTGTTAAAATATGTTTTAGAATATCTATGTCATTGTTATTTGTATGTATAATTTTTAATTATGAATAAAAGCTTTCATCGATATTATATTGTTTTGTTTTGCTATCACTTTTTCATTCTCCCCCGTCCTGTATTTTCCGCTTGTCTTGGGGCGGGAAAGTTCAAAGAATTTTCAGTCTGCTAAAGCGCAAGGTAAAAGACGAATAGAACAACAAAGTAAGTAGTCCTTATTATTCAAAACCAATGGAGCAAAACAATAACAAAGAACGTTTTCATTATCTACAACTGAAGCGAATTCATGATAATTCTACATCGAATCTTTAAGCTATTTCTCAAATGTTTACAAGTTCACCCAACGGAGGGGAGGATGTTTTTGTTTTGCTTTTATGGATTAAAGTTTAGCAAAAAAATGTTGAGTAACTGATTTTATCTTTAATGAATTATGCTAAAATGTGGTTATAAGTTTTGGATTCCAGAATTTAACGTCGAAGTAATACTGTTGGTTTTTAAAATCATGGTATTGCAAAAGTAAAATGAAAACGACATTTTGTTTTTACAAATCCCAACTGATTTTGATTACTTTTCTTATTTTCTTTGTTTGGAATATTTCTACGAATTGACATACTACAAACGTATTTCCTACCAAGTAATAAAGATAACCACAAACCAGTTGGAATTTTATTACAAGCATGAATGTTCTGATCAATACAAATAATACATATAAATATCCCGTGACGTGAAGACATATGATAGTTTGGTATATATATGATAGAGCTCAAAAAATTGAAAAATTTAAGTCTTTTTATAATCAATTTAAAAATATCAAATTATACAATGCATAATTATGACGTAATAGAAGAGTGTATATACTGTACATGTGTGAAACTTTTGAACTACTACTTATTTATAGTTCATACTTCATCATATCATCACCCTAAAATTCCTGATCCATTTCGTACAAAAATGTAATACTCACTCATACATCAGTAAAAGCAATGAGAAATTTTAACTACGCACTTATTACATCATAATTATTAAGGTTGCATAAATCAATTCTAAGATCTTGAAGAATTCTAGAAAACTGTAAAAAGACTTGTTAATCAACTTAATTTAATTTCCTTGCATCCTTTAACCAAGAGAGCCCATTTTGTTTTGAGAAAAATAAGACATCTCCCATTCATATCATTAACCAAGAATCTGATTAATCTAATTCTACAAAACATAATCTTTCTTTACAATGAATCCCTCTGGATTTATTATAGAAATCATGGAGGCATCTAAAAAGCGAAATGAAAGAAGAAAAGTTCAAAAAATGGTTAATCAGTTTTTTGACCCTCTTCTGCTAAGTACAGAAAATTCAGCAGTGCCAGATGAAAGTGAATCATCTTTCACTGAAGTTGAACCAGAAGTAGTCACTGATGAATTTGATTCCATTGGGTTCTTTAGTGACATACCATCAGAGGATTCACAGACAAATATGTCCCTTGATGAGGCGGAACCAGATCTTCAAACCCAAATTTCTTGTTGGGCCATTAAACATAAACTTACAAGAGAATCCATAAATGATTTACTTGTGATTTTACGAAACAATGGTTTAGAGTTGCCTAAAGATAGCAGAACTTTATTAAAAACTCCAAGGACTGTAGACGTTTACTTTGATGACCATAATGCAAGCTATGTTTATCTTGGAATTGCTAGTTCTCTTCAAAACATAAAAACTCCCACTTCTTCGACCATTGAATTAATTGTCAACATCGATGGTTTACCACTTTGTAAATCAACAAAAAGTCAACTTTGGCCCATTCTTGGTTCAGTTTTTAAATCGAATTTCGTATTTCCAATTGCTCTTTATCATGGTTGTAGTAAACCAAAATCAGTTCATGAGTTTCTTCAAGATTTCATCAAGGAAATCCAAACTTTAACAAATGATGGTCTAGAAATTTTTAATGTAAAGTATAATTTCAAGCTTAAAGCCATTGTCTGTGATGCTCCAGCTCGTTCATACCTGAAATGTATAGTTGGGCATAATAGTTTTTATGCTTGTGAAAGATGCGAAATCCAAGGTGTGCGTAAAGAAAACAGAACCATTTTTAATAATCGTGAGAAAGCAACACCAAGATTGAAGGATAGTTTTAATAACTTTCAGTATAAAGATACCCATCAAAAAGACTTGTCTCCACTAACCACCTTGAACATTGACTGTATACATGACTTTTCCATTGATTACATGCACTCTGTATTACTTGGTGTTGTCAAAAGAATGCTTTTGTTTTTGACAACAGGTCCTAAAGTTTGTCGGCTCTCCAACCAACAGAAGTCATTAATCTCAGATAGACTACTGCAGCTAAAATTACCATCAAATTTTAATCGTCAACCACGCTCCCTAGATGATCTTTGTTATTGGAAAGCCACAGAATTTCGCTCTTTCCTTTTTTATTGCGGTCTGGTTGCATTAAGGGGAATTGTGAACTCACATGTCTATGATACCTTTCTTGCCCTGCATGTAGCCATGACAATTTTGTTGTGTGATGATTTGTGTGCCAATTATGACATGGTCTTGTATGCGAAGGAACTGCTGAAATGGTTTGCAGTCACCTCTTCTTCTGTTTATGGTACTTCCTTTGGTGTTTACAATGTTCATATGATTACCCATTTAGCGGACGATGTTTTGTATCACACATGTTCTTTGAATGATATTTCTGCCTTTAAATTCGAGAACTATATGCAAAGCTTGAAACAAATGGTTAGAAATAGCAATAACCCAATTTCTCAGATCACCAAGCGTCTTCACGAAAGAAAGGGCATCAAGATTCAGGAAAAGCAATCCAACAAATTTTCTAACAACAAGAAAGATAGCTTTTTCTTGAGTTATGATGGAAACATATGTGAAATAATTAATGTTCTAGAAGAAAATCAATTTCAGTGTTATGCAATCAAGCTAAAACATTTGCAATCATTTTACGAGGATCCTGTAGATTCGAGAAGACTTGGCATACACTTTTGTCCAAATGGAACAGTCAAGAGATCAGTCGTAACTGTTTCGTATACATCCATTAAAACGAAACTAGTAGCCATGCCCTTTAAAAATGGACTACTTTTATTACCTCTTTTACATGAATTTCATTACGAATAAATGATGTTTTTTTTATTTTTGCTTTGTATATTGCATGTTATGTTTCATACTGTCTTCGTGCCTAATTACGGACAACCTTCGTATTAAGGACATCAAAATGTAAACAAACATTCTTGTCACGAAAATAGACATGCATTCTTGCCAAGTTCACTATGTATAACTGAATAATTTAATTTACAGACGGTTGGAATTATGTTTTGATCGATGTCCGTAATTACGAAGGCTATCCGTAATTAGGCACGAAGACGGTATTCTACCTTAAGGGGATTTTTTTGCATGGATTAATTTTTGCGAATTTTGGCCAAATTTGCAAAAACAAAAATCCACGCAAAACGTTAAGACATGAACGATTCGCAAAAAAAATCCACTCAAAATTATGATTTTATTTGCTCATTTTTTGGGTCGCTGTATCGTATTAACTATTTCCTTGTACTAATCAAGCACCCATTGGTTTTGCAATGTGGCAAGCATGGAAATGGTGATTTTCACTGCTACTTCTAAGCTTTATTACAAAATACATGCATTGCACTTTGTGCACATTCGCCAAAAAAAATTCAAACATTTTCCTTCAGAAGCTCTGACTCACAAAAATTAATCCACACAAAACGCTCTCAAACAGTGGCTCGCAAAAATTAGTCCAAGCAAAAAATATCCCCTTAGAGGTATCATTTAATAGTAATTCATAATGTTTAGTCAAAAAGTCATCTCTCATCGCCTTTTTTCTTATAACTTTCTTATTATGTTTCCTATAAAATCACAAAATTAAACATAAGGAACATAAATAAAGTAAACAAAGGATAGTATATAATCAACAGCTGAATGAGTGAATTAATTAAATAGAAAGATCATAAGCATCTTCCAATAGTCTGACAACGTCCATCAGACTTTTACACATCATTTTACCATCTTTTACCATCAGACTTTTACACGTGTAAAGCTTGTGTTTGAGTTAGTGAGGGTAAGTTTGCCTCATTTATTCAAATGTTTTTATTAATGTTTTCACCGTTTTGGTCAACCTCGAACCCAGGGTCTCTTGCCTTTTCGATATAATCGGTAAAAAATTTAGTCGGGGAAAGTTTTAGTCAGCCCCCATTTCCCCGACTTTATTCCCCGATAATGGTAATGGTAACGATTTCTATAACTTCTAATAAACGGCCTTGGCATTAATTAAATTTTAGAACTTTTATGGTTGGCATTTATTAGTGCATTTACGGTATTAACAAGATGTTAATATAATGAACGATTTGATGAATGTTTTTCGCTAGAATATGTTTATAAATAATGTTAAATTCGTTTTGAGAATGTAATATTAGAAACGTTAAAAAATCCAGAACTGTTATATATATGTTTTTTCCTTTTGTCCGCTTACTTTGCTCTGTTGTAAGGCAATTCTTCTAGGATGTACTGTTGCGTTGTATATATCGAAAAGGGCAAAAAGCATATGTCTGTGGTCCCAAGATGTTGGGTTGCTGGTGGCTCCCTTTATTGGCCACGGAATCTATCCAAACAGGGGAAGTGGTACAGGATATGCGAACCACCAAAAGCAGACTGGCATGTCATTGAGGGATGCGTCATTTTAAAAGAAGGTACTACACTCAGTATTTATTAAGTCTATCTTCCTTGTAGCATGTCATCCTTATTTTCTAAGTCATCATGACGTGATGTATATAATATAGGCACAGAATCTGAGTGTCAAGCTGTGGAAAGTGCCACAGATAATGATTCTGATAATGATGAGGAGTTTCAAGAAGATGTTGAGGAACAGGTTTTCGACTGTGGATTGGACACATTTCCTGTAGCACCTCCTCCTCTACCTAAAACTAAGTAAGTATTAGTTTGTTTGAATTGAAGCTTTCCTCGCAATTGTAGCCTGGTTTAAAGATGATATTATCTTATTATATTAATTATTATCGCGCTTTATTTGACAGACCATCCATGAATAATTCCAAACACGTAACAGCAATGTAAGTATCTTTTGTTTTGTAAATTTTGTAAAATATTCTATTCTGTTTACTATTAAATGTCTCTTAATAACATACGAACTGTTCAACATCCAAAATCATCCCAGAGCGTGATTTTTAGGTCGCCACTGACTCACTCAGTTCAGAGTAAACGAATGCAAGATAATATAACGTTAGTTGTTTTCTTCCGTATTTCTCCCAATCAATTTTCAAATTTATGATACAATTCGTAAGACTCTGCTCTCTTCAACATTAGGAGTAATCCACCTAAGAAATTTCGCCAAGAAAATCCTGATATAACACCATCAGGGTAATTTTCTTATTATAATTCTACAAACTGTTAAGTACTTTGTCATGTAGATGCATATTTTCTTTCTATTTCAGATGTACGAACCACTGCGCATGCATCAAAGAAATGCTGAGTGTGTATAGTTCCCTCTCGTGAAAATTCTTTTTGTTTCTTTGAATGTGTTTGTAACTATAAACATGTGTTTTTAATGAATTCTGGATATCTTGCTTCCTAGATAAAGTTGATGCCTTGCATGCGCAACAAAACTCCGCCTTGGAAAGGCAAAACAAATTGCTGAAGGCGATTTTTAACCTTCAACAAGAAGTTAAAAGTTTGAAAGGATTCACCACTACCGAAAATGAAATGGTTATGACAGCTGTGAGCTCCATGGATGACATGTTGCAGCAAGAAGTAGTTCTTGCAAATGAAGAAAAACGATTGGAGATGGTAAGCAAATATTTAATATTTACAAAATTTTATGGTTCATACTTGTTCTAATTTTTGTTTTCAATTATGTACAGATAGGACAACTTAAAAAAGTTGGTGGCACGGACTATCGAGACGCCATCAAACAAATAATAAATCGGTATGTCCGTCAAATTCCTTTATGCAAATTCTCCTCCTCATTTTTCCTATTAGGTTTAAAGAAAATGTTTTATTTCTTATTTAGTCTATTCACAGTTAACTTTCTGTCCCAATGTAATTTAAAAGGAGGCAACAACAAGTTTGGGCTGGCGGAAACGCGCACATACCGTGTGATAATTGGTAAGGTACACTTAAGCATTTTGGCTCGAAATAAAGTTACCCAGAGTAACTATAAAGTCGATTCTTTGATTTTGTCATTTTAGACGCCGTTACGCAAAAGTATCCAGGTTCGACGGAAAAGGATATACGGACCTGGATGTCCAACAAATTAAAAAATGCCCCTGGCCAAAAAGGTGGTACTGGACGAAACAATGTTAATAATTTACAATAATATTAATTTAAATTATTAAAGCAACTTCCCTTTGAATTGCGCAAATTGAATAGATCATCTCATGAATTACGTCACAACAAGCAACGTCTCGTTTCCGAATTGAATAGTTATGACGTTCGCGCTGTTTACATGGAGAAACGACACCTCAGAGAAAAAGTTTTCTCGAAATTCTGTTATAACGGTTAAGCACGAAATAATCCATAAACTTAGAAACGAGGTGATGCTTGTAATGACATAATTTATGAAAGGTCTATATCTGTGAGAGGACACTAAATCATCAGCACCACACCGCTTTAAATTTTCTCCGTCGCCCCTGTGTATATTTCATCAGAAATGCACTCCTTCGCTGAGATTTTTTTGCCGCCGGCTAGAAGTAAACTTTGCCTCAAAATGTTTTTATTTTCCACGAAGCTTTTCATGAGAATTTTACCTTAGGAATTTGATTGACCTTGGGTTTAATTATATTGTATTTGTCAAATTCGTCTTGCAGTAAATAGGAAATTGATTTTCGTAAGTTGGATTGAGTAAAGTTTGAAAACGATGTTCTAAAAGTCTGATGTATATAAGCTGTATATAAGATTTATTTTAAGATTAATTTAATTTATTAATCTATTTGTTGATGAAATAATTGTATGTAATGTAAATAAGATATTAAAACTACCAACTGATACGCTCTTTTCATTTCAAATCTTCAATAAATCGGAAACATTGTCGGATTCCTCATCGAGCGTATTTGCCTAACGTATTGCAGAGGTTTTTGTTCAGAAAGAATGAATGAAAGAAAGAATGCAAAAATACCGATTAAAGAGGTTTTAAAGAGCTGAAAGAAAGACGTTTTTAAAACGTTTTCGAAAAGAAGTTTTTAAAACGTTTTCGAAAGAGGTTTTTAAGAGGAATCAGGAAGAGGTTTTAAAGAGGTTTCTCAAAAGAGGTTTCGAAAGCGGACATTTGAGACATAAAAAAAACCTCTTAAAAACTGCTTCAAAAACCTATTAAAAACCACTTTAAAACCACTTTTTGCCGGCTGGGAATCAAAAACATTTATGATCCAAACTGATAATCTACGTGAAACTAATACTCTTAGTAGTTATTCGTGATAAATAAGCAGTTTTTGATGCTTCAAATCAGATATGAACGACTACAAAAACGGTATGCTTACATCGATTTAAAGAAATGCGTAAGGTTTCTATTAGTCTTTTTCTAAATATAATACAATTTTCTATTTCATGTTCCTAGGTAAGCTATCCTGTTTTTATAAAGCTCTGGAATCTTGAAGCACAGCTCATCTTCCTCATCAGCTTATACCCATTTTATTAATCAATAGATAACCACTTTTTCAATTGACTAGTCGAATTTAAAATATATTATGATTCTAAAATTTGTATACTATCAAGCTGACGATAAAAAGGAAACACAGATATTTTTATTATTTCGCAAGGCCAAGTAAAAGTTTTTATTATGAAGTTCAGGTACAAACAACATAAAGATTTTCATACTGTATAGTTTTAAAAGGAGTATTTTGAAACGTCCACCTCTCTAATGGATTTTTAAACTGACGGTTGTCCTTTTTAAGCTTGATCTGCGGCAAAATTTTTCAAAGTCTCTTAACTTTTATGATGCTCTCGGGAATGTAATTAAATGAATTCGAAGTTATTACTACAGTGTGTATCAAAATGTCTTATCCACCAACTTTAAAGGCGTATATCTCATTGCATGCCTGATAAAATATTATGAATTTTATATCACAAGAAAGAGCTTTTCATGCTCTATTTATTAATATAAAATGTTTGCCAAAATATTTGTTCTTCGAAAAGATATTGAAGAAAAACTCAACGATTTGGTTCATTAAATTCTTAAAAGTCAATTAACTGACATGCTAATGAATTTTTAATGGTGTAATTTTCTTTTGTTGTGCTGATGAAACCTTTAGAAAATTTTAAGTATACCTTTGCGTATTAATTTCCCATAACAACTGATCTAAAAAATTTCAAATAAAAATTTTTTACTGTGTGATGATTTTTAATTTTTTTATTGTGTTTACAAATGGCATTTATTGTAAATTGAGTTAATTGACTTTTAAGAATTTAATGAACCAAATCGTTGAGTTTTTCTTTCATATCTTTTCGAAAAACAAATATTTTGGCAAACATTTTATATTTATGGATAGAGCATGAAAAGCTCTTTCTTGTGATATAAAATTCACAATATTTTATCAGACATGTAATGAGATATACGCCTTGAAAGTTGGTGGATAAGACATTTTGATACACACTGTATTTACGCCACAGATTTTCCCTTCAAAACTTAATGTGACAAAGTTTTCATTACTTAATTACTTTTTGAAGATGCTTTAGGGAATATAACTATGAATAAAAAACTTTTTGAAAAAATCTCTAAATGATGCAAAACAGTGCAGTTTATATGAAATAACAAATATTACTTCTTTCACAGCTACAAGATAAACTGTAAAACACAAAGAACATCATACCACATTATGCATATTGTTTTAAACCCTGAACAAACATTCACCTTTTAAAGCACAGATTATTCTTAACGCGATAATCTTTTAATTAGTTAATTGCTTCTTGCAGATGCTTTAGGGAGTGCAACTTCGAATGGAAATCTTTTTAAAAAAATCTCTAAATTGATGCAAGACTGAAGTTTTATATGAAACAACAAAGTTTAATAGTTATCGTAGCTAAAAGGTAAAATGTAAAATACTGCAAACATCATTCCGCATTATGCATATGGTTTTAAAGCGTGAACTAACACTCATTTCTTTCTGAAAAGGCTCCAGAAAGTCTTACAGTCATCTGCAGGAATACTTCTGCCCGGTAGGGCATCTGGTTTTGTTTTTTTCGTTTTTTTTTTTTGTTTTTTTTTCACTGTCCAAACCTAGACCAATTTTTGTCGATGGGAAATAGCCACTCAAATCATTAATGTTCCCAACTTACATTCTTTCTATGATTTAACAGTCTAAACTCACACTATATTCATTGTATACAAGTACTTTGCTTGAAAAGACTCTAAAAGTGTAAAATATAAGCTCTAGTGAAAGGAATAATTAACATATGGCTAAATCGCAGATGCCAAGGTAGAATTGTTGTTTCATGTGAGTCTTATGCAACGTTCTTACGTTTTCCGTAGTTGTTTTAAAAATGGAAGCGAAGAAGCATGCGTAGATCTGTGAAAGTTTCTTTGTTGAATGTATGGATATAGAAGAGGTTGTAGTACGGCTGTAAAACTTAAAAGAATCAAGAACATTTATGATCCAAACTGATAATCTACGTGAAACTAATATTCTTAGTAGTCATTCTTGATAAATAAGCAGTTCTTGATGCTTCAAAACAGATATGAACGACTACCAATAGGGTATGTTTATATCGATTTAATGCGTAAGGTTTCTATTAGTCTTTCTAAATATAATACAATTTTTTAATTCATGTTCCTAGATAAGCTACCCTGTTTTTATAAAGCTCTGGAATCATGAAGCACAGCTCATCTTCCTCATCAACTTCTACCTATTTTATTTATCATTTGATGAACACTTTCTTAATTGACTTGTCGAATTTAGAATGTTCTACGACTTTAAAATGTGTATACCATCAAGGTGACGATATAAAGTAAACACAGAATTTTTATAATTTTGCAAAGGCCAAGTAAAGGTTATTATTATGAAGTTCAGATACAAACAACATAAAGATTTTTATACTGTATAGTTTTAAAAAAAGTATAAACGCCCACGGAAGAGTGTTGTCTAATGGATTTTTACTGATGATGTTCATTTTTAAGCTTGATCTCCGGTAAAACTTTTCAAAGTGACATTTAAACTTTCATGATGCTCTCGGGAATGATGCAAAGAATTCGAAGTTATTACTTTTTACAGCACCAGATTTGTCTTAACGCGACAAAGTTTTCATTATTTAATTACTTTTTGAAGATGCTTTAGGGAATACAACTTTGAATTTAAATCTTTTTTAAAAATCTCTAAGTTGATGCAAGACTGTAAAGTTCTATATCCTAGTTATAAGGTAAAATAATAATAAAATACAATACATAGATAATAAAATACATATAACATCATTCTGCATTATGCTTATTGTGTTAAAGTGTGAACTAACATTCGTTTCTTTCTGAAAAGGCTCCAGAGAAAGTCTGACAGTCATTCGCAGGAATACTTCTGACTGTGAAAAAAGTCTTTATAAATTGAAATAGCGCCGCACATAAATGTAATACCGACTTGGAAGCAAACTCATATGAACTTCTTGACGTTGATTCGACGTTGATGTGATGTGAAATAACGTCGCGTGGTGCCGATAGGAAAACATAAGATCGTGTGAAAAAGTGGCAGAAACATACGTTCCTTACAATTATATATTCATAATTATCCTGTAAAAAACTGATCAGGTCCTTTCCAATTTCAAGCAAAATTTCAGTTATTCGAACATTCAGATATTTGAACTTAACATTCTATCCCCCACCCGTGGCGTTGGGTTCGAATTACCGGGAATCTAACTACACCGTGTGTATCATATTTTGCAGAACGGAATATTACTATTGGTGTGTAAACGGGGACGACCGGCAGTTATAACTAGAAGTTAGTTTCTGGATTAAAAGAAGGTCTTTCTGTTAGCTCGGAAATCTGACAAGAGTAAGCTCCAATTTTTGAAAAAAATCTGCTATTTTATTCTTGTCGTTTAGTTTTAAAATTTCACCATGAAATTGATAATTTTCACGGCATATACCTTATCGGACAAAACAATGTCGGACAAAAGTGACGAAATTTTCCATGGGTGACGAAAATTTTGTCTGACGAATAATTTTGTCCGACGAAAAATTTGTCCGACGAATAATTTTGTCCGAAGAAAAATTTTGTCCGAAACCAAAGTTTGAATAAATTCATTTTTTGATAAAGAAAGAATGTTTATGAACTGCTTTAAAGATTTTTCCTCTATTTTCTACTACAATGAAATATGTATAACATAAACTTAATATAACAGCATAACTGCGTTAACATAAGAGGTTTAGTTCTAGAAATAAAACAAAAAAACATTATACTGAACAAAATAGTTCTAGAGATTATAAAACATTATACTGCTTTAAAACAAATGTCTACACGTTGTTTTCTTTATAAGGAACATTAAGTTTGATTTGAGTCTCACAGTTCCTTATCTTTAACCTCAGATTTTAGAATATTCAGTACTGATAATAGTTTCAGAGATAGCATTAAGATTGAGGCAAAATATCAGCCTCGGGTTCCTTATAAGTGTGTTCCTTATTAAAAAAAACGTGTAAGGATTCTTTTAATGAAAGTAGAAAAAAACCCTGAAAACTGAAATAGTGACGGTGAGTATTTAAAGCCTGGAATCAAAAGAAAGTTTTCTTTAATTAACGAGGAAAGCACAATCGCAACACCAAAATCATCACGAGTCGTTTTGGATGAAGATGATGAAAATAGCAGTGAGACATCTGAAATTCAGGAAAACATTTTGACTGAAAACTTGTTAGATGAAAACATTGATAGCACAATTGAACTTTTTATAAAAAAAAAGTAGAACATTTTATGATTGGAAGTAGAAAGATTTGTAGCATGTCTTCAAAGTTAATACTGTTGTATAACATATAAATGATGATACTGAGTAATTTATGTTGTTTTCCGAAACTTAAAAAATGGACAAAAATTTTCGTCGGACAAAATTATTCGTCGGACAAAAGTGACGAAATTTTCCACGGGTGACGAAAATATTGTCCGACGAATTATTTTGTCCGACGAAAACTTTGTCCGACATTGTTTTGTCCGATAAGGTACACGGTGTCTTTTTGCGCCAGATCTTCTTCTCCGCGCACGCTGTCAGCAGCCTATTGAGAAGGCAGAAATACTAGGTTCGAGGTTGCCATCACACTTGTCATCTGTGTGAAGTACTTGTGCGATCTTTCCCCTAATGCCGTTCACTTTACCACGAGACTTGAGCGAATGCGACCGAATTACGCAGTGAATGTTGTGAGCTTTGATTGTGCTCACGATTAGTAAATTTGAGTTTCTTTGAGAGTATCAGTGATTAACTAAAGTTAATTCTTTCAGGTAATTCATTTGAATTTAAAAAGCGTAGATTGGTTTTTGTTGAATCAATGTATATTTATGCTTCAGATTGGGGTCAAAGGAGCTCAAGATGTGTGTGCTTTGTTGATTAATGTGTGTCTGTGTTTCTATTTACAGGATGGTTACCGTTGAACAATGGCGAGGATCTTGCATTAGCTTTTATTGTTGTGTTCAGGGAAGTTGTTATTATAGTGATTTGATTTTCCATGCTTATGTTTCATATCTTGTCATATGTCTTGATTGTAGTGATGTTAGTTTTCTTAAAGTAATGCTGCTTCTGTTAGATGGAGACATTGAAAGCAATCCTGGACCGACTTACAACATTGCAAAAATAGTCAAAGCATCATTTCATCAAGGTGATGAAATGTTTGAAGCAACTGCTGGAATGCAATGCACATGTAATGCCTTGATAAGTTTATGTTGGTCTAAATTTAAGAAAATGTGTTTCTGGAAAACCGATGATCTTGATTATGTCATGGTTAAAGGCAATGAGCTATTTGCAAATTTGAATTTATTTCGATATTTGTCAGTCGATGATTTACCACACCAATTGGATCTTGAGCAAAACATGTTTGAGATATCATACGTGGAAAATGTGACAGCGGAAATTGTGCGAAATCAACACATTTTTTTGAAACAGTCATTTAAAGAGTTTTCTAGTAGAAGCAATGGTATAATTTTCTTTGTTAACCAAATGTCATTTAGTATTTGTTGGGACACCAAATCATTTTATCTATTTGACTCGCACAGTCGAAATGAATTTGGTATTACTGATGGAAATGACACTGGAATTCTATTAAAATTTCAAAGCATTACACAACTGCAAAAGTACATTACTGAAGTTCATTTAAATCATAGACAGTCTATATTTTGCCAAATACAGTATGTAATGGTTAATATGATAGGATCAGGCACAAATATATCAAAAAGTGGTGCAGCTAAAAAGAGAAAACTTTCATTGTCTAAACATCTTTATACAGAAGATCACCAGAAAAAGCTTAAACGGTGGAATGATGAGAATAGGGAAAGTTACCGCAAAAATAAAGATGGGATTCATGAGAAATATTTGGCAAACAAGGATGTAATTCATGAGAAGTATTTGGCAAACAAGGATGTATATCATGAGAAGTACTTGACAAATAAAGATGTGATCCTTGAGAAGTATTTGGCAAATAAAGATATGATCCATGAGAAGTATTTGGCAAATAAAGATGTGGTCCAGCAGAAATATTTTGGAAATAAAGAAGTTATACGTCAGCGATACATTGAAAATTCAGGAACAGAGAAACACAAGGAAAAACTTCGGAAAAAGCGTGAAACATATAAGAAGAATAAAGGAACCCCAACAGATGTAAGACTGAAGGAAGGGTTACAACAAAAGTATGTGTCCAGGAAGGGTACTTCACAACATCAAGAGTTGCTATCAAAATTACATAATCAATATGAAGCAAAGAAAACATCCGAAGATCATTTGGAAATATTAAGAATTAAAAGAGAAAAATATGCAGCTGCAAAAAGAGATGTACCATCCGAAAAGCGTGTTAAAAGATTCAAGCAGATGGCCTGTGATGGTCCGTTTTATGTCTGTGTTGTTTGTAATCGTTGTTTATATAAACGATCTGTTGTAGCATTTGATGAAACTAAATATGTTATTGAATCAGAAGACTTTGAGTTTTATCCAGTTAGTAGTTTTGATGGTTTTATGTACATATGTATAACTTGTCATCGAAAGTTAAGGGTAAAGAAGATTCCTTGTCAAGCAGCCTTCAATCAATTGCAAGTGTATAATTTACCACAGCATCTAGCCGGCATCAACCGTTTGGAAAAAGTCATATTATCAAAAAGGATTCTTTTCAAGAAAATTGTGATAATGCCAAAAGGAAATTTTCCAAAGGTTAAAGGGGCAATTTGCAATGTGCCGATAGATTCCGAAAGCGTTACTAATGTGTGGCCAAGACCTCCAGATAGTAATGGTTTGTTATTATTGAAGTTGAAACGTAAGATGATTTACCGTGGACATGTTTACTTTGAACCTGTTCGTCCAGATTTAGTTATGCAAGCTCTCCAGTTTTTAAAGGAAAATAATATTTTGTATAATAACATCACAGTTGATATGTCGAATGTTTCTGAGGACATGGTCAATTTGGGTGACGAGATTGTAGCAGAAATACCTAGTGTGGACGAGGAAGTTGAGAATCCCTTAGATGATTATCGCACAGCTACAAATGAAACCTTCCAGACATCTAAAATACCTATAGATATCAATGAAGATACAGTTATCATTGCTCCAGGTGAAGGATGTTCAGCCATCCCAATTTATGCTGATCAACATTGTGAGAAAATGGCATTTCCACATTTGTTTCCTTATGGAAAATTTGGTTTCAATGTCAACCGAAACATACCAATTAGTCCAGTAAAGTATTTTAATCAACGTTTGTTAAACTATACCCAAAAGTTTTCATCTGATGCAGATTATATATTTTTTGCGAATTATGTTGTTCAATATACCAATATTCATAGCAAGATAAATATTGCCATGAAGAAAATGTCAGCATGCAATCTTACAGCTGGGATTTTTAGTCAGAACTTTACAGAGACCATCCGATCATTCATTGCAAACGATGAAGCATTTAACTTCATGAACCAAATAAAAGGGACTCCAGCATATTGGAAGAGATTTTTACTAGAAGTTTTAGCAATGGTTAAGCAACTTAGTATTCCTTCATTTTTTATGACTTTATCATGTGCTGATTTGAGATGGCCTGAATTGCCTTCCATTTTGTCAAAATTGTATCAAATGAATCTTACGGAAGAAGAAATTGTGAACATGAGTTATAAGGACAAATGCCGAATTTTGAACATGAATCCTGCTTTTTTGGCCCGACACTTTCAATATCGTGTTGAAACATTCTTCAAGGAAATTGTTTGTAGTGGTTCACTAGGGAAAATCAGTTATTATTGTAATGTGAATGTTCTATATGTTTTATAACAAATAAGAATTTGATTTGTCTTCTGTCAACTTTTCAATGTCCACTTTGTTCCTTTGTCATGTTCTGTGTTATATGTAGGTAACACTCTATTGTCATTGTCAAGTTATGTCCCATTGTTTAAGTGTGAAGTCATTATGATTTTTATAATAGGTTTCATTGTCATGGTTCATTTACTTT
Source organism: Turritopsis dohrnii (assembly GCA_027922465.2). Taxonomy (NCBI): domain Eukaryota; kingdom Metazoa; phylum Cnidaria; class Hydrozoa; order Anthoathecata; family Oceaniidae; genus Turritopsis; species Turritopsis dohrnii. Next base: position 25,152 of record BQMF02000308.1, read on the forward strand.
CTTAATTAGTTATAGTAGTATCTTTGTGTCATAGTCTTGTTTCATATCAGTCAAGTTTATGTTGTGTGTATGCTGGTAAGCTCTTCTCTTCTTTGTGTATTCATTATTGTCAATTCTTGTTTTATTTTACGTATCAAGTTTATTATTGTCAACTATTGTAGTTTGAACTTCGTCAATACATGTTGCAAACAACACATGACTTATTTAAATCAGACCGTTGCGCGGTAAACCCACAATTATGTAATTCGAGTTGAATTTCAAGTACGTGGGAGTCCACATGTTCATGTCTTTCTGTGGATTGAAAATCCACCCAAATTGATGGAAGACACCAAAGATAACTACATAGCCTTTGTTGATGGAATTGTCAGAGCTGATTTGCCAAGTCCGGAACTTGAACCTGCGTTCTTTGAGTTGGTGAAAACATACCAAATACATACACATTCCAAAACATGTCGAAAGTACAAGAACAGCTCATGCCGCTTCAATTTCGGTCACTTCTTTACTGATCGCACGATAATTTCTAGCCCTCTGCCTGAAAATATGGATATTGAACATAAAGAAACGATTTTAGAGAACAGGAAAGCTATTTTAACTAAGGTTAAAGATTATATTGATTTGTTTGTCCACCCCAAAAAGCATAATTTCATGGATTCCACAAAGGATGACTATGAAAACCCTGGAACAATTTCTGAGATTTTGGATAGCTTGGATTTAACTGAAGAGCTGTATTATAGTGCTTTATTTATTTCCAAGGATGCAGACTATGAAATACATCTACGAAGACCACCAAATCACTTATCCTGAGCAAGCTTGACTATGGCAACGCTATATTTCATAATGCACCAAAATACCTATTCAACAAATTACAAAGAGCTCAAAACGCCGCAGCCAGCTTTGTGAAAGGATCTTACTCAAGACGCTCCGAAGTTATTTCCCTGAACTGGCTGCCAATCGAAGAGCGTGTTGAGCATAGCATCGTAAAATTGGCATGGAAATCAATTAATAGCGAGGACTGGCCGAATCTAATTCAAATGAAGATCAACGAGCCACAACGACCAACGAGGAATGTCAAAAGACTAACTATCAACTACGATAGCAAAAACCCTGCTTTGTTTGATCATGTAGCCATGAAATCATTCAATGATCTCCCACAGTCCTGTCGCACAACAGTTAACTACAAAAGCTTCTGTAAAGTGACACATAAACATTTACTGGACAGAGCACTGGCAAAATCTCTGCAATAATATAAAATAATATAAAAAAAAAATAAAAAAAAATAAAAAAAATAAAAAAAAAAAATTAAAGAAAAAAACAAAAAAAAAAAAAAAAAAAAAAAAAAAAAAAAAAAAAAAAAAAAAAAAATAGAGAGTTTATATATTATATATAATTTTTTTTTTAGCACACTTTCGCATACACAATATATACGCTATTTCAGTATAATAGCCAATTTGTAAATCTTGGAACTGAAATATAATCCATTATTATTATTATTATTATTATTATTATTAATTCTTGCTTTGTTCACAACTATTTTACTGAAGGACTATCTGCTTGGGAAGCCAACGTGGATATCCAACCTGTTTTTAACCATTATAAAGCTATAACCTACATGTGTAAATATCTATCCAAAGCCGAAGATGAGTGCTCTAGGGCAATGAAACAAGCGTTAGATGAAGCAAAAACTGACAACCTGAATAAATTTGAGCAAATGCTGTCTATTGCTAAAGCGTATTTTTCGAAAAGGGAATGCTCTGTACAAGAAGCAGTTTATCATATAATGCCTGAATTATGGTTGCGAAAGACATTTCCCAAAGTCATTTTTGCTAATAGCAATCTTCCAGAAAATCGGTACAGAATTTGTAAATCTAAGGAGGAATTGGATGAGCTACCTGAGGACAGCACTGATATTTTCAAAACCAATATGTTGGATCGATACGTTGATAGACCAAACAGGCTTTATAAAAGTGGAAAGTTTTCATCTGTTGACAATATGTGCTTTGCAGAGTTCCTGGCATATTACGTTGTTGATTCTAAACCTAATGATTTGACTGAAAATGACAATCAACCTGTTGTACTGAGTGATGAGGTGTTGGAGGGTGAAAATTCTGAATATCCTTACCCAGCTGTCATTCCACTGATGAATAGTAAAAGTAAATTGAAGTGTAGGAAAACTCGAGCTGTGTTACGGTATCATGTTCCCAACAGGCACCGCTATCCTGAAAGATATGCACATCATCTGTTATTCATGTATTATCCCTTCCGCAAAGAAGAAGAATTGCTAGTGAATACTTACTTAGAAAAACTTGCAGAGCCTGCCATTCTTGATATTGTAAATACAAACAAAATGAAGGTTGAACCATATGATGAGCTTGTTGATGAAGCTTTCCGAACTTATCGTGCTGATTTAGAAACAAGTTTTGATCCATATGCGCAGCAAGAAAATGAAGAAGTACAAAATCAACTTGATGCATACATTTCTGATGGTGAGGATTTGGAGGATCATCCAGCTCCAACATCAGGAATTGTGCCAGCTCGACAGTATGTGCTTGGTGATGAGGAAATTAACCTAAAAATTCGCTCTCTTAATGCCAAACAAAGAGAGATTTTTGACGTTATTTTAACATGGGCGAAAAAATTGATCAAATACAGAAACAGTGTTATGAAAGAAAATGTTGATCCACTGTATGTATTATTAACTGGCCAAAGAGGTTGTGGGAAATCACATCTATTGAAAACTTTGTATCATGCTATTTCGAAACTTTTACTGCGTAAAGCAACCTACCCTGAAAAACTAAGAGTTTTATATGAGACAACAAAGTTTAATTGTTATCGTTGTTAAAAGGTAAAATGTAAAATACCGCAACATCATTCTGCATTATGCATATCTTTTTAAAGCGTGAACTGATATCAGTTCTTTCTGAAATCCTTCTAGAAAATCTTCCAGTCATCTGCAGGAATACTTCTGCCCGGTAGGGCATCTTGTTGTTTTTTTTTCTGCTGTCCAAACCTAGCGGTTTTTTGAAATTTCGTGCGTGCGCCTTCATAGATTCATAGCTTCATCGAAGCATCACCTCTAATAAACTTATGATTTTAAAAGTTTGTTGTTGGTAACGTCTTGTGCTTCGAAGCTCTCTTGCAGTTAGCAAAATTTATCGAAGTCGTTCATAGTTAAACTAGTTAAGCTATATTTTTAAATGTGTAGTAGCTAGCTTGGGTAGATTTAAAACATAGTATTTCTGATGAATTTTTCGCTTTTACTTTGTTTTTTAAATTTGTTTTCGAAAAAGTTTGTGTTTTTTCTTCTTTTTGCTCTTACATAGTTTCTTTTTTTAAAAAAAACTGTCACATAAAATGTGTACCATGGTTACGATTCACACCTTTTGCGTATTTCTTTTCTTTGTATGTAAAAGCTTCTGTTGTTTTTAGTTAAGTTCTATTTACACTTTTTAAAAGATAAATTGCCATCTGGAAATGGACAAAGGTTGACAAACTTTCTAGCGGGATTAACTATTATAGTTCTATTTTTGGTCTATAGTATATATCAGTTATGCTTTCATGGATTCCTAAGGAGTGTGTGATCAAAAATGTGATGTTGTATTGTAGAAGTCGTTGAATCTTCAAATTTGAAGAATGTCACTAGTCTTTTTTCATACTTCAGCTGGTTTCGCAGAAATCTTTATGCCTGCAAGGGCATCTTGTTTTCATTTTACATCCTGATAAATGTATAGCCCAACTGAACTTTGAAAGCACATCATAATATAATACAGCCATAAAGGAATCTCTTTTTGTGGATAATAACCAGTTCAACCAGTTATGTTAACTCAAAGAGTACATTACAAAAACAGCAAGTAAAAACGTAATGTCGTATATACAATAAGAAGTTCAGAAAACGAATTACGTATAATATTTTAAGAGACTGATACACATAAGAACTTGAAAGAATCTGGTCTAATGTGGTTCCCCGGATAGTCGTTCAATCTGACAACAGAAACATATTATACTAATGAATTAATTCCATGATCACATATACTGTTTTGTTACTGTAGTGATATCATATTTTGTACAAATTAAATATACACTGTCAATTTTCCTTACAAGAACAATGAACGTAAATCAAAACAAAATCCAACCTAACAATCCATAAATAAGTCAAGCTAAACACGATCTTCTACTTTAAGGTTTGTAGTGATTTAGTTATAGATGTGTATTTTCACTACCAAAATCTGTTGTTTTTTTTCCATTTCGGATTTACATAGGTCATTTTAACAATAATGAGTGTCAACATATTATTTCGAACAGAGATGTTTTTTCTGAATACTTAAATTTTATAACTTGTCACTTTAAAAAACCCATCTCGATTTTGAAAATAACTGGGTCTGTTTTGATTTGAAATGCTACACATAATATTTCTTAGTAGAGATTTTGATTGCTTGTGATAGTTACATATATTTGCTTATATGTCTACGTCGCTGATATATGTATGTCTATGTCATTTATTATGATGAAGTTGCCTTACACATTGATGTGGTTGTTAATATTCATTTGTTTAAGAGGAAATACTAGTCACATTTAGGTCGTATAATTTTTTGCTATGTCCATAGTAAATTCTCAGTCACTTTTTAACTCCTCAGCAAAACTATAAGAAACTTTATCATCTGACAATGAACATCTTCATCCCTAGCTCTATTAGGGACGGGGGTGGGGCGATTTGGCCCCTCCCCCACTACTTTTTTGACCGCTGTATCCAAACTGCTTGAGGTATCGGTCTGAAATTTTATGACTTTTCCTCAAATTTTATACAGGTGCAGGGGTGCAAAAAAGAAAATTAATCAGATTTGCCAATTTTCTGAAGCAGGCTGTTTGTTGGTGACCGCTGGCGCTAACCGTTTTCAGATGCTCTATCGGTTCACATCTTTACCAAGCCATACTTTAGGTTTTGCTGTAGAATTCTTTAGGCTGCACAATTCCCTTTATCACTGTTGCAATATTATAGTGTTTCTCTTTGTTCACCTTATGTAGAGGTCACTTTTGATTAGAAAATCAATCAATTTTTCATCTTCAGCCATATATTTTCAAGATTCAATGTCATGGTGATAAATTTAATTATCACATATTAGCTCACATATTTATCACACAATTGACCTGAATTTATTATATGATTGTTTCCATTACTTTCAGTTACTAATTGCATGTTATATTTCATTCTAGTGAAGATAATAAACTGAAATAATAGGATAAAATGTCAAAGCGAAAGCTAACAGCAGATGAAGCGGTACAAGATATTCTTTGCTTCGTTGACAATGTCGCTTCAGTCAAATTTGTACTAATTTTTTGAATTAATTAGTAAAATTTACTTATTTGCTTTAACATTTTCATTTTGTTTAGTATATGAACAATCAAAAGCTGAAAAGAGAACCAAAAATTTGTTATGCAAACTCATTTTATGACAATTCTGCTATGACACCCATTTTTTACCTTTTTCGGCTAAATTTCGACAATTACTAGAACAATTAGTGACGTCATCACGTGGAAAATCGAAATTTCAAAAACTTTTTTTTTTTTCAGTCTATTTGGAATATGTCAAGGTATTTCTGTACCAAATTTCATGTCAATTGCATGTTCCTATCAAAAGTTAGATAGGGGGGGCTAAATTGCCCCCCCCCCCCCCCCCCCCCCCTAAGGTTTCACCAGGCAAAAAAAGCCTGGGTGAACTAGGGTCATTTCATAATAAGTTCAAAATATCTTCTTTTGTAATAATAAATTCAATTTCACCCTGTTTAGTAAGGACAACATTTTTATCTGAGTATCAGGTTGATGGTAGTTATACCATTGTAATTATTTAATGATACATCTTTCTTATGGTTATCAAGTACACACAATACATTGATAAATGTTTCGCAATTTTGGGGAAATATATAGTCGCATTATTGCGAATCTTGTTACGGTAGCAGCGCAAGCGAATACCGTATTAAAACACCCGTGGACTCCTCCTCCTCCTCCTCCTCCTCCTACTACTACTACTCCGGCCGAAATGGCAATTAGTCTGCGATTTAGAGTCTGCGAGACTCTGGTAATAACGAAATGTAAATTCTAATGAAGGAACGCAGCCTTCGAAAGGTTTCACATATCAAACATTTAAAAGGACGTTTTCTTTGATGTTATATGAAATAATTCATGAAAGAATGAATATTAGTCAAATAGATTTGCATAAAAATGGAAGTTTTAGCTATTTATGCTAACTGAAAATACATTGATACTTAAAATTTGGTTATATATAGTTTTTCTTGTTAGTAAGCCCATCAGTTCAAAACTTCTTATTACCTTGTTTGTTAGTTACAACACTATTTTGTGTATTAAGAAGACTTTCGAAGATCTAGTTCAAAAAGGCAGTTATTTGTTGGATTTCATTTTTGGTTTCATGAAATTATAATTAAAAACATATATATATTTTTTTTCGAAACGCGTGTTTTTTTTTCTGCACATGATCTTACAAAAAATTTTCTTATAAAAAAATATACAGCTCACGCATGTATAATTCTTTTGTCTTTAATAAATTAATTTCTGGTGGCTTATGATTAGACCCTTTTTACACTAACTTATTATTATAACATATTTATTGTTTATGCCTGTTTTCCACCAGTGAGATATAAAAAAACACAAGCCTCAAAGAACTTTGTAGTAACTTTTCATAACTTTAAATACAATTGCTGCTACCGTTTTGCGCCATCTGGCTCTTGTTTTTTCATAGAATGAGCTATTGATTAATGATCTCTTGTACCGTTGTTACACAATTTTCACCTGAAACTGAAAATTGTAAAAACGTTAACTTTTAAGCTTGGTTTCCAATAAACTTTTTTTGTTGCACAACCGTTGTGTAACGGTTGTACAACTGTTGCAAATCTTAATGGAAACAAGGTGTTGCACAACATGTTGATGCTGCGCAACAGTTTTTGTGTTGTACAACAAGTGTTGCGACGATAGAAAAAATTCTATTTTGTTGCATGTTGTAGACTTGTTGCATAAACGTTGCTGCGCAACAGTGAACTTCGAAATGAAATATATACTATGTTGAAGATCATTCGGCAAAATATACAATACCAAGTTCATCCCCACATGTGAGAGCTCCCAAATAAAACAGGTAAAAAACGAATATGGAGGCTGAAGAAGTAACAACGCCGTCTTCTTTTTCCAAAGAATTATTTATGCAGGAGGTACAGCAATTTCCTATAATATATGATAAGTTCTGTCGAGATTTTAAAAATCAACAAATGAAGAAAAACGCATGGGAAGTCATTGGTTCAAAGTTTAACTTATCAGGACCAGAAGCAGAAAGTAAATACAAGGTTATCAGATCTGCCTTTGGAAGGTATTTACGAAAGAGGAAAACTACTCCTTCTGGTTCTGGGAGGAATATGGTTAGTACAGAGTACGATTATTTGATGTGGCTCAACAACTACATAGAACACCGTGAAACATCAACGAATTTACGAGTTGATTCCTCTCTTGCTGCTGATATCGATTATAGTGGCTGTTATTCAGACTCCGGCAAAACTGACGAGAACCCAGTGAATGAAAATACTGCTACTGTACTTTTACAAGATAGTCTTCTGGATAAATTTTTATCTACAACAGAAATGCATGTAATAAATGGTAGCAACAAAAATTTGAACTCCAATAATGGCAATGCTGCTCATCATGCACAGAAGATACAATCATCAACTCCGAAAGTAAAAGATAAAAGCTCGAAAACTATTTCTAAAGAGCTGCAGGCAGATGTTGATACTTCTTTGTTGAAAACTATGTCAGATATAAATAATATGATTTCAAAATCAGGGGACGATGAAGATGATGACATTATGTTGTTTTGTAAATCGTTAGTAACATCTTTGCGAAGACTTAGCCTACATAAACAAATGATTGCGAAAATTCAAATACAACAAGTTTTGTTTAAATTAGAATTTCCTGATGAACATTCGGTGAATGAAGATTGAATGAAAATATCCATCCTTGAATAGCAAATATAGAAACATTCTCTATGGTTATATGCTTCGTTGTGTTAAGATATTTAAGTTATATATATAAAAGTGTAACTCTTGGTAACTCTGTTTCTTTAATAAATGTTTTTGATAAGTTCTAACGAGTGTACAGTTTTCTTTCATCGTTAAATTCAACTACAATCCATAAAAATTCTTTGTTCAGCGGGGTTATGTCCACACGATGTAACAATCTTTCTGCCACGATAACTCACCTTCAGTAGTGTTGAAGTAATTTTTAAAATTATCACGAACAATACCAGCTACTACTGTTGATCTATTACTTCTGGATTTTGGTAAATTCACCATACCTGAACAATCCGCCACTTCATTCCTCCAATCTCCAGGTATTATTTCACCAGAATTGGACTCGCAGTCTACAAATCCAGATGGGATATAGCGTGGACCATCTGTTAAACGCAAGTAGTTATGTAAACATACAGCAGCTTTAGTTATGTTTTCAACTTTGCTAGGTTTCGCTCGAATTGGTCGTCTAAATATTCGCCATTTAGCTGCAAGTATCCCAAATGAATTTTCAACTGTCCTTCTAGCCCTAGATAATCGGTAATTAAATATCCGTTCTTCAAATGATAGTTTTTTACCAGGGAATGGTTTCATCAGTTTCATCAATACCAAGTTCATCCCCACATGTGAGAGCTCCCAAATAAAACAGGTAAAAAACGAATATGGAGGCTGAAGAAGTAACAACGCCGTCTTCTTTTTCCAAAGAATTATTTATGCAGGAGGTACAGCAATTTCCTATAATATATGATAAGTTCTGTCGAGATTTTAAAAATCAACAAATGAAGAAAAACGCATGGGAAGTCATTGGTTCAAAGTTTAACTTATCAGGACCAGAGGCAGAAAGTAAATACAAGGTTATCAGATCTGCCTTTGGAAGGTATTTACGAAAGAGGAAAACTACTCCTTCTGGTTCTGGGAGGAATATGGTTAGTACAGAGTACGATTATTTGATGTGGCTCAACAACTACATAGAACACCGTGAAACATCAACGAATTTACGAGTTGATTCCTCTCTTGCTGCTGATATCGATTATAGTGGCTGTTATTCAGACTCCGGCAAAACTGACGAGAACCCAGTGAATGAAAATACTGCTACTGTACTTTTACAAGATAGTCTTCTGGATAAATTTTTATCTACAACAGAAATGCATGTAATAAATGGTAGCAACAAAAATTTGAACTCCAATAATGGCAATGCTGCTCATCATGCACAGAAGATACAATCATCAACTCCGAAAGTAAAAGATAAAAGCTCGAAAACTATTTCTAAAGAGCTGCAGGCAGATGTTGATACTTCTTTGTTGAAAACTATGTCAGATATAAATAATATGATTTCAAAATCAGGGGACGATGAAGATGATGACATTATGTTGTTTTGTAAATCGTTAGTAACATCTTTGCGAAGACTTAGCCTACATAAACAAATGATTGCGAAAATTCAAATACAACAAGTTTTGTTTAAATTAGAATTTCCTGATGAACATTCGGTGAATGAAGATTGAATGAAAATATCCATCCTTGAATAGCAAATATAGAAACATTCTCTATGGTTATATGCTTCGTTGTGTTAAGATATTTAAGTTATATATATAAAAGTGTAACTCTTGGTAACTCTGTTTCTTTAATAAATGTTTTTGATAAGTTCTAACGAGTGTACAGTTTTCTTTCATCGTTAAATTCAACTACAATCCATAAAAATTCTTTGTTCAGCGGGGTTATGTCCACACGATGTAACAATCTTTCTGCCACGATAACTCACCTTCAGTAGTGTTGAAGTAATTTTTAAAATTATCACGAACAATACCAGCTACTACTGTTGATCTATTACTTCTGGATTTTGGTAAATTCACCATACCTGAACAATCCGCCACTTCATTCCTCCAATCTCCAGGTATTATTTCACCAGAATTGGACTCGCAGTCTACAAATCCAGATGGGATATAGCGTGGACCATCTGTTAAACGCAAGTAGTTATGTAAACATACAGCAGCTTTAGTTATGTTTTCAACTTTGCTAGGTTTCGCTCGAATTGGTCGTCTAAATATTCGCCATTTAGCTGCAAGTATCCCAAATGAATTTTCAACTGTCCTTCTAGCCCTAGATAATCGGTAATTAAATATCCGTTCTTCAAATGATAGTTTTTTACCAGGGAATGGTTTCATCAGCCAACACTTCAATGCGAATATATCGTCTCCTAGCAAAACAGGTGGTAAATCTTGCCCTGAAGTTGTATGTTTGCAGGCGGGAAGTTCGAACAAGTTATTTTCAAAAGCTGAATACATCTCACTTTCCATGAAGATCGAAGCATCATTGTCTCTGCCGTAACTACCTATATCCACCATATTAAAGCAATATCTAGCATCGCACACTGCGAGGAGCACCATACTATGAAAATGTTTATAGTTGTAATATGCTGAACCTGAATTAGCTGGTGCTTCAATACACACATGCTTGCCATCGATTGCACCTATACAGTTTGGATAGTTCCATTCTTTTTCGAAATCATTGGCAATAATTTCCCATTCCTTCAAACTCTATGGGTATTTTAGGTAAATAGGCATCAAAGTGTCCCAGATTGCATGTGTGGTTTCCATGATGATCTTACAAACAGTAGCTCTTCCAATCCGGAAATAGAAAGATTGTGTTTGCTGTGATTCACCTGTCGCCAAATAGCGTAATGTCACAGTCAGTCGCTCTGCTGGTGAAATTGGTTCTCTGCTAGGGCAAAATTTCTTCTGCAAGCATGGTCCGACAATAGATAGTAAGTGCTCGAATCTTTCAGGCGACATGCGGAGAAAGAATTCTCTATCATGAAGGCGAAGTTCCGGTATTAAAGTGTTGAAGGCACCCATGTCACTGCATTTCCTGAAAATTTCCCGCACCCAAAATCTATGATGTCCTCTTATTTTTCGTTTTCCCTTATTTTTTTGCCTTCTCTTTATCATAATGCCTATCAAAAGATTCAACTGGCAAAGCACATGATATCTAGTGTTCAGATGCGCCATATTTGTATATGTTTTGAATTTTGCCGCTCTTTGGAAACACAGTGTTGCACAACAACATGTTGTAAAACTGTTGTGCAACAAATGTTGCGAAAAGGTTGTGCAACACTAAAGTCGTTATTCGAAACCAAGCTTTAATATCTGAATTTTACTGCGATCAATGATTAACTCAATAAATATTGCATGTATCGTTTTTTGTTTTGATTTGTAAACAAAAACTGTATGTTGCCAACTCTCTCCGGAAAATCATTTTCATCAGCATCATCAAAATCATCATCCGGGCTTTTTCATGTTCTTTACAGCAACTTGGTCAAAACTATCTGGCTTAAACCGTAAAAGTCACTGTGAGATCCTTGAATAAGACTGATTGCTGCATTCTCAATCTTCACTGAGAACATCTGATTCCTCTTCACTTGAATAGAAAACTGACTTTCGCCTATCTCGTGAAACTACTATGCCTATCTACTATCGCTTTCGCTCGCTTCGGGGGCAATTATTGAAGCTTCTTCAATGACGTCACACGTTTTACATCAGAAATAAACACGGGGATTTTTGAAATAATTAAAAATTCAATATCTTCGGAAGTAAAACTTTTTTGGAAAAAGTTTTAACGTAGGCTTACCATATATTTTTTTAACTAAAATTTGTCATAAAATTTGAAATGACGATACCACTCCTTTAAGTAAAAATCTATCTAACTAAAGTCTATGTCAACCGATTTGGCAGTTCGAACATTTTTTATGATTACGTTTGGCGTTAAAATTTGCGTTAGAAAACCCCCGGTTTATGGCAAAATATCAGATATTGTTAGGGCTCTACCAGGTCCCATATTTGGGCTAAGAACTTTCAATAGAATAAAGATTTTGTTATAAAATTTTGTACACTTCTTTGTGAAAGGTTGATCTCTCTCATGTGTAAGTTTCAACGCTTTTGGTGTACTAGAAAAAAAGTTGTTTTTTTTCTAACGCTAAAATTTTAATATTTTTTCCCAAAAAGTTGTTTATAATATTGTGCCTTTTGTTCTCTTGATGATGCAAAAAAATTATTTTAAAATAATTTATTTTGATTTAGTAATCATAAAAAATGTTCAAACTGCCAAATCGGTTGACATTGATTTTATCTAATCTATCTATGTACGGCGAAGGTTTTTTAGGACCGCACTTACTAACTTAAAGTTCTTTTATTTCTATTTCTTTTTTTCCTTGCTCTCATGACCATGATATGTTTTCGTATATTTCGTGAATTTACCACATAGTCACAAAAAAAAAGGATCTTTCCTAAAGGAAAACCAAAAAGAAGCCGCTTTTGATGTTGATATCCTTCGAAGATCAACTGCAGTGAAGAAGAAGCTTTAGAAGCAGTTTTAATTTTTAACTCTAACTTCAAACCATCTAATTCAAACAAACTATTCGTTATATATTTCCCCATAGGGCAAAATATATGTTAAAACCGGCATTTTCCTCCTCCTCCTCCTCCTCCTTCGTCATCTCCGTTCACTTTTATAGCCACGGTTCAGAATGGAATTTTCGCCTAGCTGCTAAAGTAGATAAGAATAGAGGCTAGTCTACAGTCAAGTAGTATGCCATGTTTTTTCAGTCAGTGCGGATGGGATGGGCTGTAGAAGATTTTTGCTTTTTCCACTAGCTTTTAAAATGATTCCAGAGAATTCAACGTTAAATGATGGAAATAAATCGTTTTAGTTCAGTATTGTCTTAAAAGGTTTCGTAAAAACTTTTGAAGAAACGTGTAAAAAACAGAAAAATATTGTTTTGTTTTTGCTGATAACAAAAATGCTATGATGATGATGATCGGTAATTAAATGCTTGGAGCAGCAAACCATTGAAGCTGTGATTTCAGTGCAAAGGCGAAAATTCATTATCAATACAGGCTGAATATTTATATTTATTTTACGTCCTGATATAATGTGAACTGAAAGCACGTATTATATGATGTACAGCTATAAAAGGAAACCTTGGAGAACAACCAGTGTTAATTCAAAAAGTACATTACAAAAGCAGCAAGTAAAAATGTGATGTATATGCAATAAGAACGTCAGGAAACAAATTACGTATAATATTTTAACAGACAAGCAAGATTGAGACAAATAACAAAGAATCTGGGTCGAAAAATGTGCTTCCCTGGATAGTCATTTAATCTGACATAATTTACTATGGATTGATTCTATGATCACCTATACTGTTTTGATACTGTATATATATGATACTTTAGTAAAAATGGCTATACTGTCAATTTTCCTTACACAAACAACAAACGTATATAAATCAAAGCACAATCCAACAAACAATCTGTAAATTAAATCAAGCCAGAACACGAACGTCTACTTTCAGCTTTGTAGTGATTTGGTTATTGATGTGTAGTCTATTTTCACCACCGAAATCTGATTTTTTTTCATTTGGGATTTACAAATGGTCATTTTTATCAAATAAATAATGGGTGTGCACATAGTTTTTTGAACAGAGATGTTTATTCTGAATACTTGAATTTAATTTTATATTTGTCAAAAATTCAGCCAAAAAATTTCAATACATTATTTCAAAACACATTAAAAACTTATATTCTTTTCTATTTAACGAAGCTTTTCGAGTTTAAGTGATGATTCAAGTTCAATGATTCATGAAAGTTCAAGTTTAAGTTCAACTCACTTGATACGAAAAGCTTCCTTAAATAGAAAAGAATATCAGTTTTTAATGTGCTTTGAAATAATGTATATATTTAATTTTATAAATTGTCACTTTAAGCCTATCTCTTGAAAATAACTCTTCTGTCCAAATTTGAAGTGTTTTTAGTTGCTTTTGATAGTTATTTGCTTATTCATTTATTTAAAATTTGAAAACATAAAAATGCATGACTTTAAGTTTCATGCATATCGCAATCATCAGATGTATAAAATTTTATACATCTATATTTTATACATCCGATGATTGCAATATGCATGAAACTTAAAGTCATGTATTTTAATGTTTTTATATATTTCCCCGTAGGGCGAAATATATGTTAAAACCGGCATTTCCTTCTCCTTCTTCTTCTCCTTTTCGTTCACTTTTATAGCCGCGGTTCAGTATTGAATTTTCACCTAGCCGCCAAAGTAGATAAGAATAGAGGCTAGTCCACAGTGAAGTAGTGCGCCATTTTTTTTCAGTCAGTGCAGATTGTCAGTAGAAGACTTTGCTTTTCCTGCTAGCTTTTAAAATAATTCAAAAGATAAAAGGTTGTTAAATGATGGAAATAATCGTTTTAGTTCAGTGTTGTTATGAAAGGTTTTGTAAAAACTTTTTAATGAACGTGTAAAATACAGAAAATAATTGTTTTGTTTTTGTTGATAACAATAATGCTATGGATGATTGGTTGGTAGTTAAATGTTTGGAACAGCAAAACATTGTATTGAAGCTGTGATTTCAGTGCAAAGACGAAAATTCATTATCAATACAGGCTGACGATTTATTTTGATTTTACATCCTAATTTGACAGGATAATGTATATATACAGAATGAACTGACACAGCACGCACATGATGTACAGCCACCACAAGGGAAACCTTTTATACGTGGAGAACAAGTAGTTCAACCAATTATGTTAATTCAAAGAGTACATTACAAAAACAGCAAGTAAAAACGTGATGTCGTATATGCAATAAGATGTTCCAGAAAACAAATTACGTACAATATTTTTATACACAGGATTGAGACAGATAATAACTTGAAAGAACCTGGTTGAATGTGCTTCCCTGGCCTGGATAGGCTGGATACTATGGATTAATTCCATGATCACGCATACTGTTTTGATACTGTATTATGATATTTTATTTTGTAAAAAGTATATATATATAATATTTATATACTGTCAACTTTCCTTACACAAACAACAAACATAAATCAAAACACAATCCGACATAAGAATCTGTAAATTAAATCAAACCAGAACTAAAATTTCTTTTTTTAGCTTCGTAGTGATTTGGTTATGGATGTGTATTTTCACTACCAAAATCTGTTTGTTTTTTCATTTGAGATTTACGAAAGTTTATTTAATCACATAGTAAATAATGAGTGTCCACATATTTTTGTGACTGAGATGTTTATTCTGAATACTTGAATTTAATTTTATAAATTGTCACTTTTAAGACCATCTCTTTTTGGAAAATAACTCTTGTCCTAATTTGAAATGCTACACAGTACAAATTTTGATTGTTTTTGATAGTTATTTGCTGTCTACCCCAAAGTATTTTTAATACTTAAACTGTAGTATTAAAATTAGGTTTGACAATTTTCTTTTCTTCTTTTGTAAACTTGTAAACAAATTTCATTGTATGATGTTGTAAAATAGTTTAATACGAGTTACGAAAAGTTGTGTTCTGTCGAATTACATTGTTTGCCATGATATTACTGTGTAAAAGGATGTCAAGCTTCTGCAGCAATGAAGATCATACGTTTATTATGATGAATTTACCTTATACATATTGATGCAGTTGTTGATATTCAGTTGTTTAAGGGGAAATATTAGTTGCATTTAGGTCTTCTAATTTTTAGCTTTGTCATAATAACTTCTCATAACTCATAACTTTTTTTAACTCCTCAGCAAAAATTATAAGAGAAACCATGTCACATGACCATGAATATCTTCATTTCATAATAAGTTCGAAATAACTTCCTTTGTGGTATTAAATTGAATTCAACCCTGATTAGTATGGACAGCATTTTTATTTGCGTTGATGGTAGTTATACCACTTTTCTTATGGTCTTCTATGTACACACAATAATTGATAAAAGTTTTGCAACTTTGGGGAAATATATAGTCGCATTTTTGCGAATCTTGTTAAATTTTAAATAAATGAATAATTTACTTTGACTCGGGTATTGAGTTCTTTGCCAATATTTTTCTTATGGTTATAGTTATTTGTTTATATGTATAACTCAAAGTATTTTAAATACTTATACAGTAGTATTAAAATTAGGTTTGACAATTTTCCTTTCTTCTTTTGTAAATCTGTATACAAATTTGATTGTAAAGATAGTTTTATCTGAGTTACAAAAAGCAAGTGGAAGTGTCTTCTGTGAATTACATTGTTTTGTTGTGATTTTATGGTATAAAGGATGTCAAGCTTCTGCAACAATCATATGTTTATTATGCTTATGTTTATTAATCGCCTTACACATTGGGCGGTTGTTGATATTTAGTTGTTTAAGGGAAAGTATTACTCAGCAAAATTTATAAGAGCAACCTTATCATTTGATCATGAACATCTTCATTTCTTAATAAGTTCAAAATAAGTTCTTTTTTTCTGGTATTAAATTCAATTCTACCCTGATTAGTAAAGGACAACATTTTTTTGTGAGTATGACATTGATGGTAGTTATACCATTGTTATTATTTAATGTTGCATATCTTATTATACTAATTCGCTTTGTGCATCCCACTTTTATTTTAGAGAGTGACATATTTGTTTTTTTTTCACGGTCAAATCCTTCTTATTTTTTCCCTTTTTGTCGTAAAACCACGCCAAAGCGAGAGTGATTTTTTTGATTTTTCGCGATTAGTATATGCTCCTCCGTTTTGTTATTTTTGGCTTGCGCAGTGGAAATCAGCCGAAAAACGTCTTTGGAGGAGTGCGAGCAATGCAATGTTAATCGTTCGAAATTTGTCAACGATCATTTCGTGAGCAAGAAACTTCTGTTGTGAGCTTGACGAAGAAACACAAGTTTGTATACATGCTGATTATTAAACTGTTTATTGTTGAACTTTTATTGTATTTTAGATTATTAAAAGAACAGGAATTGCATGCGTAAGTGATTAGTTGTTTGTTTACAATGTATGGTGAGAATACAGAGGAATTGCAGTGAAGTTTTTAAAAATTGGCTGTGCAGAATGAACGAACAGGTCTGTACGAAAGTATTATTATAAAACTTTTAATAAGATTAATTAAGATTAACTAATAAGATTAACTTTTAATAGATTAATAAAAGAACAGGTGACACATTCGTAAGTAAGTTATGTATGTATTTTAATGTTTGTTTATGTTTTAGCTATCCAATATCGCTATACAGAAGAAAGTGCAGTGAAGAAGTTTAGAACAAAAAGATGTTTATTTACACGACGGTAACGAATGGTTTTAATTTCAATTTTAAGTTTGTTTTGAATTATTAATGTGAAAGAGTGTAAGAGTCAAACGTAATTCAATCGTTTGGATGGAAGCTGGATGACAGCGAACGTTATGGAGCAACGAAGGGGGAGCGCAGTAAAAGTTTGTTTTGGTAACGCGCGCCATTAGTTAGCAAAGAAGATTTTATTTACAGATCAATTAAAAATGGTTCTCATGACTGTGGAAATGGGGAACGTGTCATGCTGTCTTATCTCATCTCAACCATGTCTGCTTTTTATTAAATTTCACTGTATATTTTATTGACGATGTTTGGTGCTTTGTCTCTCTGGTCTCTTTGGTGCCTGTCTGTCATTTATATCTTTTGCTTTTGTTTGCTTCAATATGGTTGTTGCAGCAGTGTGGATTGTAGCTAGCTGTTCTTCACTGAAATCTTTTTCTTTTAGGTCAGAAAAGAAAAGGTGTATAACCATTAAAGAAATGAAGCAGATGGTTAAATTATGATGTTGTGAGGGATAGTTAAGAGAAGAATGGATTATGTATTTCAAAAATTCATTAATTATTGCTGTGATGTGATATGACTACTAACTCTAACTGTGCTACTACAAATAAGAAGCATTGCATTGCATTGCTGGATGGATTCTTATATTTTGTGATGATTACACATTATTTTGTGTTATGGTAATTGTTTACGTACTATGCCTGGGTACTATATAAGTTTCGCATTATGTTTTACTGTTGTTACTTTTTATCTTTTCGGTATTAAATTATGACTTTGGTAGGGCATTTCATTGTTTCAATTATTTTTATTATTTTGATGTTTGGCTGTGTATCCCACGTTAAAAGTCTTAATGTAGTTCAGCTCCAGTGTTGAGTGTTGAACCCGTATTAACTTATAGCAATCAAAAGCTTTACAAATTCTGTCATTGAATTTGTGTTTTTAATTAATTATTTTTAGGATAAATGCGTACATGAATTTACTTTTTGTTTTTTGTTTTGTTTTTTATTTCAACTATTTCATAGTATGATTATCTTTTTCTGCATTTTTATACAATTGAAATATTTTTTAGGTAAGATTAATAATAATAAAACAGCACGTAAACCGTTAAAGAAATGAAACTCATGGTTCTTATCATGATGTTGATGGTTTTGGGAAGAATAGATTGTATATATATCATTTCAAAAATTCATTAATAGTTGCTGTCCAATGTAACTTCCGCACAAAAGAAACACAGTTAGAAGGTATCAATTTGTTTTCAATTCACATTTTGTAATATTTATTATGTCTTATGTATTATGTCTGGGTAAATGGTTCTGTGTTATATATTGCATATTTTTACATTAAAGTTACTTCTCTTCTGCGTATGAATATATATTCTGAGCCATGTTGCTATTTGTTTTTCTGAATGTAAGACATGAATTAAGAAATTAATGCCTGAAAAGAAACTTTTGCAAGAGTTAAATTCTGCGACACAACGCATACTGAACATGGCTGGCGAGCGACGCCACCTGGGATGAGTTGCGATTCTAAGATTTATTTTTTCTTCACGGGGTACGTACACGGGAATGGTGGATTTGACCTAATGTTTTCGAAGTTAAGTTCGGTAAAAAATTTTTACCCGGGAGAGTGATATATTTACTTTTTTTTCACGGTCAAAACCTTCTTATTTTTTCCCTTTTCGTCGTAAAACCACGCCAAAGCGAGAGTGATTTTTTTGATTTTTCGCGATTAGTATATGCTCCTCCGTTTTGTTATTTTTGGCTTGCGCAGTGGAAATCAGCCGAAAAACGTCTTTGGAGGAGTGCGAGCAATGCAATGTTAATCGTTCGAAATTTGTCAACGATCATTTCGTGAGCAAGAAACTTCGCGAAGAAGACGTGTTTCTTTTTGTATACGAATATTTTGATTTAAATTTGATTGTTTTAGGCAGCAAATCGACGAAAGAACTGATGAAGAAACACAGGTTTGTATGCACGAAGGTATTGTTATTATTATAAAACGTTTTATTATCGTGTTTATTGCTAAACTTTTACTCTTATTAGCTAATAAAAGAACACGGGTTAGTTGTTTGTTTACAATGAAAAATCATATTTAGATATACAGAAGAAGTGCAGTGAAGTTTTTAAAAATTAGCTGCAGAAAGATCGAACGATTAATAAAAGAACAGGCAGCAGCATGTGTGTAAGTGATTAGTTAGCAGGTAGCACACATGCGTAGGTGAGTTTTTGAACAGATGTTTGTTTTGTTTTTTTTTATATATAGGTTTTTTCAGATGAAAACCAAACGAAGAACGAGTGGAAGAAAGTCGTGCTGATTTTACGAATTTCTTTTTATAGTTATCAAATAGTTATGGGAGTGCAGCAGTACAGAAGTAGTGTAGATGAAGTTGAAGAAAGGATGATTGGTGAAAATGGTTTTACTTTTTTTCGGTGGAAAATTGTTTGGAAAAGATATAAAGTAATATACGTAAGTACATGAGTCAAACGGATTTAATAAATACAGCGTTAAAAGAGAATAAAAACAGAGTTAAAACGATCAGATCATAAAGATGCAGGTCCTACACGAGCAGTTACTGATTTGTTTTGGTAACGAACTGTTCCTTATTTTATTTATTTCAAAATGGCTCCACAGTTATGAAGTTACGAAGAAAGCATTTTTATGTCTTTCACTGTATAAAAATGGTAGTGAAATTGCAGTAGAAAACAAATAGAAAGTGTATGTTTACAATAGGAAAGTATGCTGGAAAGTTAATCGAGTGTTATTAATTTGTTTACAGGTATGAAATATAGAAAGTAAAAGAGTTTAGAAGTGTTTGATAATGGCGGCAGCAGAGCATGATCAATATTGTTGTTTACTATCATGGGCGATGATGTGAATTGGTATTGAAAGGTAAAGTTAAAAAGTATCTATTTAGTTAAAACACAGTTAGTATTAGTGGATAAATAAAGGATAAGAGGGATGTTTACTGTTGTGTTTTGAATTTTCCAGCGCAGAGGAGGAGCTTTGAACTGGAAATAAAAAATGGCTCCACGAATGTTTTCATATGTTAAAAATTTTTCAGCTATACTAATTCTGTCATTACGTTTGTGTTTTTAATTATTATTTTTAAGGTTAATATATTTTCAAAGTTTCTTTTACTTTGTTTTGTTTTTCTTTAGATTTCGTCATAGCATGATTAGGTTTTTTGTATGTTTTTTGAATGTTTTCATCTGTTAAGTAGAAATGAGAGAAGAATGGATTATGTAATTTAAATGACTGTGCAATGAAACTATCCTACAAAAAATAAGCGTTGTTGGCTGTATTTTTCTTAAGTTTATATCCGTTAATGCATATTTTGTGTTATGGTAATCGTTTTTACGTACTATGCCTAGGTATATAACTTTGGCTGTATGATTTTATTTGTGACTTTTTATCTTCTGTGTAAATTTTTGTTCTTAGTTATTGTTTTTAGCATAAATGCGTACTTGAATTTCCTTTTTTTTTGTTTTTTGTTTTGTTTTTTTTTATTTTCAGTATTACAATTGAAATATTATTCTTTTAGGCAATAATTAAAAAAGCACAAACAAATGAAACTCATGGTTTTAATCATGATGTTGATGGTTTTGGGAAGAACTAAATATATCATTTCAAAAATTCATTAATGGTTGCAGTCCAGTAGTAACTTTTGAACAAAAGAAAAAGTTGGAAGGTATCATTTTTGTAATATTATTCAATGTTTGGTTTTGTATGTCTGGGTAAACGGTTCTGAGTTATATATTGCGTTTTTTTACATTAAAGTTACTTCTCTTCTGCGTATGAATATATATTCTGAGCCATGTTGCTATTTGTTTCTGTTTTAAATTTTCTGAATGTAAGAAATGAATCAAAAAATTAATGCCTGAAAAGAAACTTTTGCAAGAGTTAAATTCTGCGACACAATGCATACTGAACAAGGGTGGCGAGCGACGCCGCCTGGGATGTTTTTGAGTTGCGATTCTATGATTTATTTTTTCGTCATGGGGTACGTACACGGGAATGGTGGATTTGACCTAATGTTTTCGAAGTTAAGTTCGGTAAAAAGTTTTTACCCGGGATACTAGTCTATATCCTAATACGCGCTGTGCATCCGCTTTTTGCACGCTTTCACTCTCTAAAATTTCGGGTCGTTTTTGCGGTCACTTCTTCATAATGGTGTGTCAGACCACGGCAGTTAATGTTTTTCTACGATTAGTATAAGGAGAAAACATTGCATTGCATTTAATCGTTGTGATTAAATGTTTTGATTATTCGCGAGATCAAGAAACAATAGACAACAACGAAAGTTTTGCACGAAGATTTATCAATGTTTTTAGGGTAAGTACGCTTTAGAACTTCTTTGTTTTTTTTGTTTTTTTTTTCTTATAGTATTAATAGGGTTTCTGCGTCATTACTTTTCAAATAATACGCGATTGAAGAAATGAATATCATGGTTTTTAATCATGACGTTCTGAGTTCGTAAAGAAAATCGCAATTGTTTACAATTCACATTTTGACACTTTTACGACTTTCGCGTTTGGCTTTTATTTACATTGGGGTATGGATTCCATGAACAGTTACAGCGATTTTAATCTTTTTGTTGTTTACCTGTACGCACAATTTATTTTTACTACTGCATATATCGTATCGTGAAAGATTTATTATGAATATTTTGATGTGTTTCAGATCTGCTGATTAAAAAGTTTTTCTGTTCATAACTCCAGTGTCGAACTAAAAATGCTTTAACCGGAATACCTGGAGATTTTTAATTAAAAGAGTGAGAAGTGTTTTTTTTCCCTATTATATATTGACGTTAAGTATTTTCATCACGGGGAACCGTGTTTTGTTTTGTTTTTCTTATAGTATGAACAGGGTTTCTGCATCATTACTTTTCCTTTAGGGAAGACAGAGACAAAAACAATAATACGCGATTGAAGAAATGAATATGATGGTTTTAAATGATGACGTTCTGGGTTGGTGAAGAACAATATTCTATATTGATATCCGATCTTAGCTTCGTAAAAAGAAAATCACTAGAAGGTATAAATTTGTTCATAATTCATATTTTGACACGTTTACGACTTACGTGTTTCGCTTCTGTTTACGTTACGGGTTCCATGAACAGTCACGGTCATTTCAGTCTTTCTGTTGTTTTCATGTACGCACAATTTATTTCTTTATCGTATTGTGAAAGGGCTTATAATGAGTATTTTTATGTGTTTCAGATCTTCCAAGTAAGAAGATGTTTACGTTCAGAGGTGCAGTGTTGATAATGAACACGTAAAAATGCTTTAGCTGGAATACCTAAAGAGTTTTACTTAAAAGGGTGAGGAGTACTTTTTTCCATTTTGACGTTACATTTTTTAATCACGGGGAATTGAATTGCATCGCGAATCAAACAAGGCGCTTTTCGGAAGATATCTCGAGAACTACATTTTTGAGGGTCCACAACATTGGTAAACAGGGCTGTGATGTTTGATCGCCGACATCTCGGTAGCGGTTACTGTATTTTTCAGATCAGATGGATGTACTTTCCCAACATCGTTCCGTGATTAAAATTTTGGTAGCCATTTTTTGAGACGTCATTTTTAAAATCAAAACCCGTAAAAAAAACTTTACACGGGATGCAACATATTTTAGAGAGTGAAAATAGCGGATGCACAGCGCGTATCTAGAACTTCTAAGAAAATAAGTGGCATTTTTATGGTCCGCGTCATTGACACGAAGGAGTGACTTCAACATTGATTCACTTTCTGTTTATCATTTTGTAAATTAATTTTTCAACACCATTTTTGAGACGTCATTTTCATAACTAAAACCTGTAAAAAATTTTTTACACGGGATACTAGTTTTTCTTAATGTTATCAATTGCAAAAAGTTTCGCAACTTTGGGGAAATACATAGTCGCATTTTTGCGAATCTTGTCTGTTATTTGATTTGTTTATTTTGTTTGAGTATTTTGGATGGATTTTCGATTATTAAAATATTTTGGAAGAAGACATTTTGTTTTATCTTTTGGCTCACATTTTTCTTATAAGTATTTAGAATGGGCGTTATTTATAGGGTACTATTCTTAAAAACATAAGCGAAATCTTTCGACCATCCGGTCGTCTTGTTTCTGTATTGACATTAGGTTTTTTATCAAGGGGAACCATTGCATTGCATCTTCAATCGATACGCTAATATCGATATTCTACAGAGTGACAAAAGCAGATGCACAGCGCGTATACTACACGGGATACTAGTAATCATTACTATTATGTGTACGTTTAAATAATTTATCTGTTGAAACGAATGTAAATGTATCACGAGGTAGAATTTAATGTTTTTGTACAGTCTCAACGTAAAGCTGATTATTGAAATAGTCATCCGAGCCCTTCTCGTGTTTGTTTCATTGTGTCTGAATTTTGTTTGTGGATTTAAATCTACTTTCAGTTAATATTAGTTCCTTCATTCACTCCTTGGTTATCTAGCTTGAAGAGAATTTGGATTGCTCTAATTTTTGTTCCATTTCTTTTGTTATGTTTGTTTGAAAACACATCTGCAGTTGTTAGCCTTTTAGTTGTATGTCAACATAATATATGTTTTTTAGAGAAGAAACTATCCGTTTTGAATCATGAATTGTTTCTGTTAAAGAGGCATTGGCCGGCTTAAAACAATAGAGTTTGAGTTACTCTCAATTACTCAAATACTCATACGGATTTACTCATTAAAAAACAGACTTATCGAGGAGAAGAAAATGAACTTTGAGCAAGAAGATGGAAAATTTTCGTTGATGATAGAATTATTTTTTCAAGGTCTTGTTTTAGAGTTGTTGATTGCTATTAGAGACAAAATATTAATATGAAACATTACTGACCTCTTCTCGGAACATCTATGTACTAACATATCAATGGGAAAATCTGTCATTATAAAGATATACTTGGATATATCTACCACACTCTTGTTTCGACATTCACGTAATGGATTTTTCGAAGCAAAAATCTAACTTTTTGTTGCAATTTTTATCTTCATTTTTGTGATGTCTGTTATTTTTATTTTTCAAAATGTAAAAGAAAATCCATTTGCTTTCTGACAATCACAGAAAAACGTTTCCTAGGGAATAAGATTTTTTAATTACTGGCATGACTTCAAGTGAATTTGCACACCGTAGCTGGAAAAACCTTTTTTCCCTAAATTTATTATTGGGAGAAAACCATGACTTCTATCATAGCTTAAGCAATACTCTAAGCTTTGCTATTACCCAAGCCTTTTGCTTATCTTTTGTTTTTCTTGAAAATAGATTTTTTAAAAGTTTAAAAAGAGAAGCCTTTTCAACATGGGCCTTGTATAAGGCAAGGCATTGTCAAGGGAGAAAATGAAATAAGTTCAGACATGTGGAAACAATTTGTTTTCAAATTTGTTTGTCTCATTAACTTACTTTTTTACTGTTTCCAAAACTTAAATAAGAACACAATCTTGGTTTTGTCAGAATGAAATATCTATAATTTCTACCTGAATTTGTCGTGTTTATACATTGCATCTGAATAATCATTGAAAATAACTTGTGTTTTTCTTTTAAACGTTTGATATTTTTAAAAATTTTTTTTGGTCATTTTGGGCATTTGATTGCTTACTGGATATGAAAGAATGATCATATCCTTATGATGGCTCCATGCATGATTTAGTTTATAAACCTTTTTCTTTTCTTGTATTTCTTGTATTTTTCTTTTCGATTCATTCAACTATATGATTTCCAATATGGTCATGGCTAGTTCCATTGTGTGCATCATGAAGAAAGAAGAACACTGATTCAATCTGAGATAAAACATTATTTGGCAAATTGAACTGTTGTTGTTATCTTGTCTCTTCCCGTCCCCACACTGCTGCATTCTTATAGGAAGGAACAGAATTTTAAAAATCGAAGTTCAATGCTTGTGTAAAATATTATTCCCGTCTTCACATTGAATCATATGTCACAAGATACATGTGTCAGGTGTATTTCTATTATTAAAAGCCATGTGTTTCTATTATTTTATTTTCTCACTTCACGCTTCAGTAAACGATGTTCAAAGCGATCGCGATCTTCGCGCCATATTTGTTTTGATTTTGATTGTTTTGATCTCGTGAGAATAATATTTACATTTAAGCCGGCCAATGCCTCTTTAACATCTATAAACTTCCATCTTTCAGCTACTACTTTAGTAGAACAATCTTTGTATTTGATGCTTCGATGACAAACGCATTAAATTTCGGGATTTCTGCGAAAGCAAGAAATACATTAAAACCGGCTTTGTTTTTTTTTTCTGTTGTCCAAACCTAGCGGTTTTTTGAAATTTCGTGAGTGCCTTTACATGAAAACTACCAAAACGTTCTTTATATAAGTATTTAGGTGTTTTGCCACATTCACGAAAAAACAGACATTTCTCACACTAAAACACAATGAAGAACTTCAGTTGCACCAAATTCGAAGCATCGCTTGGTCTTGTGCTTCGAAGCTCTATTGCAGTTAGGAAAATTATTCGAAGTCGTTCACAGTTAAACGTTTTGAAAGCTATATTTTAAATTGTTTGTTAGCTAGCTAAGGTAGGTAGATATGTAGTTAATTTAAGACATAGTATTAATTTGTTTCTTATATTGTTTCAAAAAAGTTTGTGTTTTTTTTTTTCGCTCTTACATATTTTTTTTAAAACAAACTGTCATGTAAAATGCGTATCTATGGCTACGATTCGCACCTTATGCGTATTTCTTTTCTTTGTATGTAATAGCTTCTGTTGTTTTTAGTTAAGCCCTATTTACACTTTTTATAAAGGAAAATTGCCATCATCTCTGGAGATGAACAAAGGTTGACAAACTTCCAAGCGGAATCAACTTTAGATCTATTTTTGTTTTATCTATTTTTGATCTATAGTGTGTATCTTTTATGCTTTCATGGATTCCTAGGGAGTGTGTGATCAAAAATGCGATGTTGTATTGTAGAAGTCATTCAATCTTCAAATTTCAAGAATGTCACTAGTCTTTCAACTTTCATGCTTCAGTGGTTTCGCAGAAATCCTTGTGCCTTCAGGGCATCTTGTTGAATTTACGTCAAGCTGAAATATACAATAATGCCTGCTGTTGCTGAGTTTGCAGCTTCAGTCTCCTTTATTGTAAGTTTGCTTCAAAATGCTGCTATCGTTTTTCATGTTTTCCATATGGTGGTTCTTTTTTTCCTTTCACCTTCATTCTCTATTTTTTGTTTAATTTTAAATTATTAAACGTTACTTATCTTTTCTGTTAAAAACTTTCATTTTTTTCTTAAATTCCCCTTCTCTTGTCTTTGCTGTGAAGGCAGGACTTTATGAAGTTTATTTGCCATGGTTTATTATGTTGCATCTGCACTAGTTTGTGATTTCTTTTGTCTTATTGTTCGCTGCTGTCTAAGTTTCTACAAAAGACATATGCGTCTTTGTTTATCGTGATGTTAAAAACCTTCCCTCTGGTTAAACGCTGAAACGGAAATGAGTGCTGTATTTTTCCTAAAAGATGTTGTTGCAGTCTGAAAATAACGAAACTTCGATCAGTTGTACTTTGACATTGTCAGGGTTACCTGAAATTTTGAGAATACACTTCTCCGTTGTTTTTGGAATTAATGCAGTTTTTGCATCAATTGAGAATCTCATTGTTTTCTTCCTGTATACGAAAAAGCTTTCACTTCAAAATTCATCAGACATCCACTTACTTTCTTTGGCAGTAGGAGACTTCATAGTTGGGATATTTCTTTCTCCTATCAGTTCATATGAATCACTGGATCGCCACAACTGTTTTATTATAACCTCTGGTTATTTCCTGGCATTGATTTCAGTATCAGGATTGGTTTTGGTGATGATTGCTGTTGATCGATACTATCGCACGAGCAAAGGATTTGACTATCAAAGATACATGGCTTATCTGAAATTTGTCCTACTTTTCGTGCCATGGGTGAGTCCACTCATTTTGTTTTTAGGACGGTATTCTGGGCAAACAGCTTTGACATGGTTAATAATAGGGTTTTACGTAACAATGTATAGCATGTATGTTGCTTGCTATCACAAACTGAGTTTTGTATTGAAGACCCAGCAAGAATCATTAGTTAATCGCAAAATCCATTTGAGACACAAGAAAGCATTGAAGTTACTTTTAACAATGGTCTTTGTGGGGACCACCATTGGCACGTTTTTGTGCAGATCGTTTGTTGCTATGACAATCCACTTTCCGGATAAAATGCAGTGGTTTATTCGATGTCAACCAACGATGATGGCTGTTGGACAAGTGATGTTTCAGTGTAACTCGTGCATCAATCCTTTGCTGTACTTCTGTAATCATGGAAAGATACGAAAAATGTTATTGAGAAACATCTGTTGTCATAACAACGCCAGGCCAGCTTGAACATTTACGACTGGTTTACACCAATGGGAAAAATGTTTTCTCACTGTGTAAAGGCGGTTTTCCACTTCAAGAAAATTTTCCGCGGACAGGAACAGACAGGAAAGGAAAAACAACTGAGCATGCGCAAGCACCACGTGAACAGAAAATTTTCCTTTGCGTTCCGTTCTGAATGGAAGTAGAATCGAGTTCAACTTTTTCTGTTCTTTCCTTGCGGAAAACAGGTGATGAATTTTAAGGAGCCAATCAAATGCGTTATTTACAGCTTTTTGTTTACATTTATTTAATAACACAGTGTGTAGAAAAAACTCTTCAGATTGTGAGTCGATCAAAGTGCTACACAGAAAAACAGATAAACATTATGAATACTGTAATTTTCTTTAGGCCAAAAATGCAGATGGTAATTCTTAAACTCTTAAACTGAATTTTTTCTCTTTCTCGTCTTCTTAAATTATGCATGTTTACGTCTTTTTGCACAAATGGCGTAGGTTGTTCATTCATTCATTCATTTATTCGAAGCTTTCTGATTTTTTTGTTTTTGTAACAGAACAAGAAGCCGCTTGGCTTGAAGACTTCAGGACGTAACACAACGATGCATATTTAGTCTCAAAAATATAACGTTGCCGAATTGCCAAATTATGTTCAAATCTAATAAAATGACTGGCAAATTCAAAATCAGCAACTTCTAATTGTGCGTTGTACAACTTTTCATGAATATTGCAGAACTTTCTAAGTTTGATCCAAATTTGGCCCGACTTACCCATTTCTTGTCAAATCTGACAAAATGACTGACAAATTCGAAATCAGCACCTTTCAAATGTGATCTGTGCAAATTTTTTTGAAATTTGAAGAACTTTCGAAATTTGGTCAAAATTTGACCTAAATTGCCCAATTTTAGTCAATCCTGGCAAAAACATTCCCAAATTCGAAATCAGCACCTTTCAAATGTGATCCGTGCAAAATTTCATAAATAGTGAAGAACTTTCGAAATTTGGTCCAAATTTGGCCTAAATTGCCCAATTTAAGTCAAACCTGGCAATATCATTGTCAAATTCGAAATCAGCACCTTTCAATTGTAATCCGTGCAAAATTTCATAAATAGTGAAGAACTTTCGAAATTTGGTCCAAATTTGGCCTAAATTGCCCAATTTAAGTCAAACCTGGCAATATCATTGTCAAACTTGAAACCAGCACCTTTCAATTGTGATCCGTGCAAAATTTCATGAATAGTGAAGAACTTTTGAAATTTGGTCCAAATTTGGCCTAAATTGCCCAATTTAAGTCAAACCTGGCAATATCATTGTCAAATTCGAAATCAGCACCTTTCAATTGTAATCCGTGCAAAATTTCATGAATAGTGAAGAACTTTCGAAATTTGGTCCAAATTTGGCCTAAATTGCCCAATTTAAGTCAAACCTGGCAATATCATTGTCAAATTCGAAATCAGCACCTTTCAATTGTAATCCGTGCAAAATTTCATGAATAGTGAAGAACTTTCGAAATTTGGTCCAAATTTGGCCTAAATTGCCCAATTTAAGTCAAACCTGGCAATATCATTGTCAAACTTGAAATCAGCACCTTTCAATTGTGATCTGTGCAAAATTTCATGAAAATTGAAGAACTTTCGAAATTCGGTCCAAATTTGGCCTAAATTGCCCAATTTTAGTCAAACCTGGCAAAATCATTGTCAAATTCGAAATCAGCACCTTTCAATTGTGCTCTGTGTAAATTTTCCTGAAAATTAGTCAAGTGGAAGTCCTAATTTGACCAAATTTGCGAATTCGGCAACGGTGTCATGTAAACGCTGCACAAAAACGTTCATAACTTGGAGTAGGAGGAGGAGGAGGAGGAGGAGGAAAAACCACGGGTATTTTAAATACTTTACTCCACCACGGGTGTCCTAAAGTCAACAAGAAGTCCTTAGACCTCTTAGGTAAGCGTGAAAGAAAACTAAGAAATAAAAAACAGCTAAAATAAATTATGAAAGCTTATCTTGCAAGAATTAATGCTAAGAATCAAAGCTTTTGAACTGAAAATTTTAAAAATAACAAGAAATATTATTAAAGAGGGTGCAAATAATTGCGACATTACACACAGATGGCTGACTCAATGACACCCGTATGTCAGGGGCGGATCTAGTATTCTTTAAGAGTTAGGCAAATTTTTTTTTGCCAAACACACATAAGGACGCAATCGGTGAAATTACGCCAGTTTACGCCCAATCTAATACATACTTTTCGAAGTGTAAAAAATATTAACTCGAATTCATTCGTCCTAACATAAGGAGTGTTATAATGCAAGCCTGTATTGTTACACTAATAGAATAAAGAAAATAAACAAAAGAAAACTAATTGAGTATGAATGGAATGTATTGAACTACGTTATGTAGGCCAAAATAATATTTTCTGCCAGATTGGAGGTTAAGTAAATAACCAATAAATTACTTCATCTGTTATCTTCTTCATTTTGTTGATTGCTTGTACATGAACAGGAAGAATCCACCAAATGAAAACATACTTGTAATGAATCAAATAAATAAAGTTTCAATCACCTATACCATGATAGATTTGAGCACTCAGATAAATACATGATATTTTATCTATGTACTGGTCAAGATGGTCAGATAGAAAGAAAAAAAAAGAAATTATGTTAAGAAATAGAGTAAAATGACCAAAATCAAAGTTAGAGACAAGCTCCTTGATCATTATCCAGCAGCAAAATAAAAACAGATTTCTGCACTATGCGTTCATCAAATCAAATAGTATACCACTCTAAAAATGATCCATGGTTAAATAATTAATGTCAACCACAATTATAGTAAAAGATGGTGTTTCCAGAAATCCCTGAGACAAGTCCAAGAATCTATATATATAAAACTACACAACAACAGATAAATTATGCACTGCTTCCTCTTTAATAAGAGCTACAGCATTTTTTCCAGAATTTAATGTAGCATAGGAAATATGAAGTCAAACTAAAACATTATGTAATTACCTTAAGACATAACGTAGGTGGTTTTTGTAAAATGAAAGAGTAACTCCAAAAATGTTAGAGTGTTCCTGCATCCAAAACAATATTTCGAGGGATGATAGAATGCACAAAAGTCTTATAGTTTTTGGAAATTCTGTTTCCTTGGGCAGATATTTTGATTTAAAAATCATAAAATGATACAATACATAATTATGATGTAATAAGATTTTTATTCTTTGTTTATATGTATAAACTCTCATAATATATTATAACTTCATTTTCTTATCACTCACTCAGAGTGAAAGCCCTTTCTCTCTATAGTAAATTAAAAAGATAAAGTATTAATGATAACTTGCGATGAGAAGTTTAACCTATATACTATCTTTTATTATATTCATCACGAAATATGCATTACATAAAGTGAATGTAAGATTTCAAAAATTAAATACATATCTCAGAAACTGGAACTTTGAGCTCTATCGTATTGGTTCATGCCATTTTGGACACAGGATCCTTTTAAAGTTCTGAAATTAAAAACCAGACAGTCATCTCGAACCAAGAAAAAATATTCTGAACTGTAAAAATAAGTTACCCAGGGGCGGATCTAGGATTTTTTAGGGGTTAGGCAAATTTTTTTTGCCAAACACACATAAGGGCGCAATCGATGAAATTTACGCCAGTTTACGCCCAATCTAATACATACTTTTCGAAATGTAAAAAATATTAACTCGAATTCATTCGTCCTAACGTAAGGAGTGTTATAATGCAAACATGTATTGTTGCACTAATGGAATAAGGGAAATAAACAAAAGAAAACTAATTGAGTATGAATGGAATGTATTGAACTACTTTATGTAGGCCAAAATAATATTTTCTGCCAGATTGGAGGTTAAGTAAATAACCAATAAATTACTTCATCTGTTATCTTCTTCATTTTCTTGATTGCTTGTACATGAACAGGATCCATCAAATGAAAACATACTTGTAATGAATCAAATAAATAAATTTTCAATCACCAAGTCCAAGAACCTATATATAAAACTACACAACAACAGATAAATTATGTCTGCTTCATCTTAAATAAGAGCTACAACATTTTTTCCAGAATTTAATGTAGCATAGGAAACAAGAAGTCAAACTAAAACATTATGTAAATTACTTTAATCGGAGAAACTTTCGCGAGAGAAACTTTTGCGAGGTCAAAAATTCGCGAAATGTTTTAGATAAACTTTCGCAAATTGGAAAAGTCGCAAAATTTCGCGAGATAAACTTTCGCGAATGAAGAAATTGATAAATTTTCGCGAGATAAACTTTCGCGAATGAAGGAATTTTTTGAAATAATTTAGGACAGTTTTAAGGAAACAAAGGAATTTTCTAAGCAGAAAATTGACAAAATGCATGCATTCGAATCTGTATTTTTCGTTTACTACAAATAAAATGAAGATAAAATGAGTTCAAAATTTACAAAGATTGTTCGTCGTCAAGTTCGTTGAAAACGTCATCAAAAACATTTCTAGCACCTTCTGGTCCCCACTCCTCATCGTCGCCGCCATTGTCATACTCATACTAAAGAAACCGAGAATCGGAGATAATATACTGCAGGGAAAGGAATCAACTGATATTGTCATTATCGACGACTGAAAAACATTTTTTACATAAATAATATTTGACAGCGTCTATTATATCTGTGTATCAAAATATGACTGATTTGTTACAAGAAAAAAAATGTTTTCAAGAAAATCAAATTGGCAAATCTTTCCCTCCTTTATTATATACATAGGTTTTGAAATAGATCTCCGACATTTTGGTAGCTTTAAAAAAATCGAAATTTTACTGGATAAACTTTCGCGATTTGGAAATAAGAGCAAAAATTCGCGAGATAAACTTTCGCGAATGAGTGATTTTAAATTTTTCGCGGGATAAACTTTCGCGAAAAAGGGTGAAATTCGCGAAATTCGCGAAAGTTTCTCTCGCGAAAGTTTCTCCGATTAAAGTACCTTTTTCAAAAGAAGACAAAATGAAAGAATAACTCCAAGATGTTTAAGTGTTCCTGCATCCAAAATGATATTTCGAGGGATGATAGAATGCACAAAGTTGTTTCAGAAGTCTTAGTTTTTGGAAATTCTGTTTCCTTGGG
The DNA here is from genome assembly GCA_027922465.2 of Turritopsis dohrnii. NCBI lineage: Eukaryota > Metazoa > Cnidaria > Hydrozoa > Anthoathecata > Oceaniidae > Turritopsis > Turritopsis dohrnii. The sequence continues at coordinate 57,808 of BQMF02000308.1, forward strand.
CAGATATTTTGATTTAAAAATCATAAAATCATACAATACATAATTATGATGTATAATTATGTATAAGAATAAGATTTTTGTTCTTTGTTTATGTGTATAAACTCTCAATATATTATAACTCCATTTTCTTATCACTCACTCAAAGTGAAAGCCCTTTCTCTCTATAGCAAATTAAAAAGATATAGTATTAATGATAACTTTCGATGAGAAGTTTAACCTATATACTATCTTATTATAAAGTGGCGGATCTAGAGGTATGTCGAAATTTGTGTAGGAGAGTGTTAGCAATCTAACCATAAAAGAAAAGCGTCCAAATAATCCCATTGGTAATGTAAATTGAATTCACAAATTATGTTAAAGCTCTCCTACACAAATTTCGACATACCTCTAGATCCACCACTGTTATATACATCATAAAATATGCATTGCATAAAGTGAATGTAAGATTTCGAAAATTAAATATATACATATCTCAGAAACTGGAAGTAAGTAATACTAACAAGAGTCTTTTTGATCTCTATCATATTGGTTCATATCATTTTGGACACAAGATCCTTTTAAAGTTCTTTAATTCAAAACCAGACAGTCATCTCGAACCAAGAAAAATTATACTGAACTGTAGAAATAAGTTACCAGGTAGAGATACTGGTGCTAAAACAACCATGCAGCTGCCTACGCAAAACAACTCAGAAAAATAACAATGACTTTGTGTATTATAAACTCAGTCATTCAAACGTAACTCCATAACATTTACAGATGCATTTTCGGTTAACAGAAACAGATACCAAAAATATTTATATACATCATTAATCAATAAAGAATAGGCTTCGGTTCAACTGACACAAACAAACTTATTATACATAGCTGAGCTAATAATTAACTGTCAACGAATTATGGTGCTAATAATCCATTTATATTACATAAAATAATAAAACACTTGCTTTAAAGCAGCCACAATGTTTTCATTTCGCAAAAGCAAAAGAAGAGACACAACTCGAAAAAAAATGCAAGTCAGTTTTCAACAGATGTATTAAGTGAATTCAAAATTTCCTAATTAATACTTCATTATTGCTATCAAAAGCTGCAACGATGTTTTCTAGCGAATCCATGTTGAACTGGGTGTAATTCGAAGGTCCCCACGGTCGTTTTGTGCAGATTTGGTGACCATTCATTCAATAAAGTGTGTAAACCCATGGTTGTACCTTAGGCAAATTTTCTTCTGGTTCATTCATTTAAAGTGTGTAAACCCATGGCTCCTTAGGCAAATTTTCTTCCAGTTCATTCATTAAAGTGTGTAAACCCGGGGCTCCTTAGGCAAATTTTCTTCGCCTAAGGTGAGCGTTAGGCACTAGTCTGTGTTGTCAATGTGACTATGAGAAGTCGTTTTCGGGGCAGAGATCACTACCTATAAACTCAAGCTGTAAAAAACATTAATTTTTAACATCATGGCGCGCGCCGCGCCTTGCCGCCGGGGAGAATAATAATCCCCTATTATTTGGGAAAGAAAGGATCGGGCGGATTGGATGCGGGAATCTCTTGATATTTTCGATTATTTTCTGATTATTGTAATACAATACCTTTTTCATACAATTTTATGAAAAACATTATTTAACTGATTTTGGGTTAGGCATTTGCCTAAGTTGCCTAACCCTGGATCCGCCCCTGTTACCAGGTAGTGATACTGCCTACGCAAAACAACTCAGAAAAATAACAATGACCTTGCGTATTATAAACTCAGTCATTCAAACGTAATTTCATAACATTTACAGATGCATTTTTGGTTAACAGAAACAGATACCAAAAATATTCATATACATCATTAATCAATGAAAAATAGGCTTCGGTTCAGTTGACACAAACAAACTTATATATACATAGCTGAGCTAATAATTAACTGTCGTCATACTTATGGTCAACGAATTATGGTGCTAATAATCCATGCTAATCGTAATCATTTATATTACATAAAATAATAAAACACTTGCTTTAAAGCAGCCACAATGTTTTCATTTCGCAAAAGCAAAAGAAGAGACACAACTCGAAAAAAAATGCAAGTCAGTTTTCAACAGATGTATTAAGTGAATTCAAAATTTCCTAATTAATACTTCATTATTGCTATCAAAAGCTGCAACGATGTTTTCTAGCGAATCCATGTTGAACTGGGTGTAATTCGAAGGTCCCCACGGTCGTTTTGTGCAGATTTGGTGACCATTCATTCAATAAAGTGTGTAAACCCATGGTTGTACCTTAGGCAAATTTTCTTCCAGTTCATTCATTAAAGTGTGTAAACCCGGGGCTCCTTAGGCAAATTTTCTTTGCCTAAGGTGAGCGTTAAGGCACTAGTCTGTGTTGTCAATGTGACTATGAGAAGTCAGAGATCAATACCTATAAACTCAAGCTGTAAAAAACATTAATTTGTAACATCATGGCGCGCGCCGCCACTCGCCGTAGAATAATCCTATTTTGCGTAAGAAAGGATCGGGCGGATTGATGCGGGAATAATTTCTTGACATTTTCGATTATTTTCTGATTATTGTAATACAATACCTTTTTCATACAATTTTATGAAAAACATTACTTAACTGATTTTGGGTTTGGCATTTGCCTAAGTTGCCTAACCCTGGATCCACCCCTGCGTATGTCACCAACAGACACCAGGGAAATGAAAAAGCAACCTCCTTCCCGTGCTGATCAAAGGGAGAAATAAACACTGCACCACTTAATTGATCGTTAAGAAATCAATGAGTTTTTCCAAACTTATTTTTTCGATTTTTCTTCTCCTTTTCCATTTCCTACAAAAACATACATCATGGGAAAGGCAAAAAGAGATAGATTCCAATGATATAAAACTTATAAGAATTAATAGAATGTTTACTTTAAAAACTGTGGTAATACTTTTTGTCGCCAATTTTTTGAAACACACTGTATAAGCTTTAACAATGCAGCATTATTAAGCGTTCACGATTTGGATTTCCATTTAACCATCTAATATGTGTTCAGGATTTAACCTCCCATAAAGCCTGCTTCAGACCTGACGATTCCGATAGTGAAGGCATGTGCCATAAATTTTACAAAGAAGTTCAAACTTAAATATAGTCATCACCCCTATAATCGAAAAAAAAATCAATTTTTATTTTCATGTCATAAAAAGATAAAGCTTTCAGAGAGCTTTCTGAAAATGTATATATCATGCTAAAAACTATGATCTCTTTTTAAGGGGAATTTACAAGGTACGATTTTTGTCGTACTCATTTGACTGTTTTTAAAAGACACGTGTGTTTACACGGCAGTCAGAAGAGAGAAATGATTTGAGTGATGAAGCTGATGCTTTGTGCGCGATATCAATATCCGCATTTTTGTTTTAATTCAAGATAACACAAAAGCAAAGAAGAACCGCTAAACACGTTCAGAGTGGACTAAGTAATGGTTACTAAGAAGGGATTTAAAAGGTCTCTATACTAATTTAGTAACAGAATTTCGAAATGAAGAAGTTGCCATATATACCAATTATATGAGAATGAGACCAGAAGATGTCGATTTTTTGCTCTCTCTAATTCAAGAAGATATTGCTAAAAAAGATACGTTAATGGAAAAATAAAAAGATGTTTTTTCCCTTTTCCCTCATTTGACGTATTGTCTGCTTCGATATGATTGGTTAATTTTCGTACGATGTCGTATGAATGTTAAACATGTTTAATTTTTTTTTGTCGTGCACGACACCATAATACGACACATTTTCGTACGATTTTTTATGTTTACACAGTGCGATACGACGTGTACAACAAAAATCGTATGAAAGATCGTGTAAATTGCCCTTTATAGTAAACTAAATAATATTGAAATTAAAATTATATACATCAGATGGGAAATTTTATAAGGTTTTCAAAGATATATACTTCGTTGATGAAAAAATAAACACATCAAAAGATATGAACACAAATCGGAAAACATGCAGCAAGGGGTGATGACTATCCTTAACAAGGGAATGAAGTATTAGTCCAAGAGCCAGTGACATGTTTGCCTAACCCATTTGGCACAGAAGGTCTGACATCACCAATTGACACTAAGTATCAGTTAAAGCATTTTTAACTTGGTCAGCTGCTCCCGTTGTGGGGAGTCTGCTTCCCATGGACCCCCGAATTCCCCAAAAATTTACATAAAGGTAACCCATTCCGAAAATTTACATAAATTGCAGGGAATAAAATACTTGTTAAATGACTTTGAAAAATTTAATAACTTACCAAAATATCCGGGGGTAAGGCTGGATCAGCTGCCCAGCAAGGACCCGGAATTTTACAGCAGCCAAACCCATCTGATAAATGGCTGAAATTCTGCTTAGAGAAAGCCTATGTGATGACGAGATAATTGGTCAAAGAACTTACCGAAAAATCCGGGGGTAACAGCTGGTCAGCTGGCCTTGATTATTTCTGTGACGTCACCTCAAAGAGTTAACACTTTTCTAACCCATAACGAAAATGGCTGTAACTTTACATGATGGAAGCTTATGGTATAATGTAACCATTGGACCAATAGCTTACCAAAAATTCCGGGGGTGAGTGTGGGTCAGCTGTCCTCAGTTATTCCCATATGACGTCACTTAAAAATCCCTGCACATGTTCGTTAATTGCCTACACTAATTACTGGTGCTATTGAAGCCTATAAACTAGCAATATTAGGGAGGGCTAAATACACAAAGCAAAAACATTCAAAACCCTGATAGGCCCAAATAAAATCTGTAAAAATCCATAAAACCTTATTAAGCTACTGTATGACAGTTTTCTCGTTGTGATGGAATAAAGGGTCAAAATGAATTTCAAAAACGTTGTTTTCTTCTTTGAAATTAAGTTCTATCCGTGGAGCCGGCAGTTCCTAAATGAAAACAAAGCAATCTTCAGTCACAGCATTACGCTTTTTCCGGATAAATTTAAACATCCGTACAATCTTAACTTTTAATTTAAAGCTTTAGCCTTTTAGCTGTTAGAGTCGTTTTTGTAACATTTTTATACCTGTTGTCATCTTGTTAAGCATTGACATGTTAATCGTTTTCGTCATCACTTTCCCAATTATCACTGTCGCTGTCACTGCTATCAGCTTCTCCGTTATCTGAATCTAGCAAAAAAAAGAAAGTCTCCTTACAATATAAGGTATAATCCAATATGGTTCTAGGATATTTTGCATAAGTTCCTTTGAATGGGTTATCATATTGGATTGACAATAGAAAAAACAGCAATGTAAGTACTACAAGTTTGAGGAACTGTAATCCATATTATAGAAAACCTTGTCTCAACTTGAGTTACTTTGGCAGTTTGTTCTATTTCAAACAACGATTATCGTACCATTTTCTTCACCATCACTACAATCATCGCCTTCTTCCTCTATTACAACATCCAGTGACTTTGGACAACATTCTCCACTGTACTAAACTATTTCATACTGCTCTTCTTTTAAAGACCAACCAAATTCTGATGGGGTAATCAGTGGTGGATGCGGAGATACAGATGATAACCATGCATTAGCTACGTAAAAAGCTCTCTTAATTTTTTCTCCAACACTCGCCAACAAGGAGGCATACAACTTGCATCACGGTGGTTATCCTTTTATCTCCTTTAGCTTCTGATTTATACTTCTTCAAAAACATTTCAAACCTTGCTTGGTTAACTACCTACCTTGTAACTTCTTCATGCCGTAAATTGAGCATACAAATTTTTCCATTGCATTCATGATGTCATTATCGATAACGGTGGTTCCACCCAAATGTTTAAATACTGCCTGAAAAACTTCTGACTTTTCCAATGCCATTAAAGGCCTGACTTTACCTTTTCTTGAAAACGATGCCGTATAATCTGAGCCAGTGAATGCACGATAAGCTGGTAGTGCGGCACAAATTTTTGTTCCAAGCTCTGTGCACAACTGGTTAATATTGATGTATCTTAGATTATTTGCGGCATCTTTCCCAACTTCTATCCAGATGTTGATGTCTTTGTGGTAGCATTGTTTACACGCAGGTCCAATGATAAGACAGTCTGTGTCATCAGTTCTCACTCCAACATTCAATGAGGATGGTACCAATGAGATATGGAAAAACATGCGACTATCTGCTTCTTCACGTGTTGAAAATAGTTCAAGTGCCTCTTCTCGAAAAATGGATCCATTAACAACACTAACTTTGTAACATGTGTCATTATAATTCGCAAATAAAACTTTGTTGCCCAATATGGGAGCACACACATCTTCATTCCAACTCTCTATAAGGAACAATATTAAAGATTCTTTCAATCTGGCATTTCTAAGAACTGCTAACCAGTTCTGTGGGCGCTTTTGATTTTCTCCTTTTATTTGGTATGAGATACATCCAGTTTAAATTGTTCTCGATGCTTTTTCAACATCTTTTATCGACGGTTGTATCCATTTATCAGAAGCAACTGCACAACTTGACCCTCAGATTCCATTATTTTTCTGAGCAGGTACACAGCAATGCCGCCAAACGTAGCCGGTAAATTTACATGCAAATGTAAGAAAAAAATCGCATCGATTACTATTACATCTACATGAGATGGTCCTTGACTAACTATTTTCGCCTCCAGGTACTTTAAGAGCGCTGATTTCGGTGTCTTATGAAACACCCCATCCACGTGACAAAGGGATAACGGCAGCGGAGTTAATTGATATGTCAGAACCTCTGCCAAGTCTACTTTTTCCTCAAGGGACAAGTACAAGATACTCCCAAAGAGATATCTCATCAAACAAGCTGAAACGACTTTTCCGTTCGTCTTCTTAATTTGTTTTTTGCCTACCGAATGTCTGAAGGTTCTGTTTCTTGATAGGTGCTTCAAATCTAGAGGTGTCCTCGAGGCACTCTTCAATAAACGTTTTCCTTGCTTCATCACCAATGTTTTTTATATTCAGCAAAACCATCTCCGTATCATCATTTGCAGCTTTTCCACTTCTAAGGTTGTAAAGGTGATCCTTATCTACATTTTGATCAAACGGATTCATTGTGTTTTTCAGCATCGTCTTGATGTTTTCTAAGGCTCTGTTATCACTTTTCACTTTGTAGTTTTTTAAGCCTTTTGTTGTATCTTCCTTGTTTGAGAGACCAAACTCCTTAAATACATTTGAAATGATTGATATACGTAAGAAATGAGACTCATCCCAGCGTTGTCGTGCAGAAAAAGAGTCCCTTAAGTATGATATTCCCATGCGTTGGCTGGCTGCATCAGCATTAATTGTTAGTTCTAATGTTAAGTCGACAGGAATTGGGGAAAATGGCTTTGAGGTCCCTTTGATGCCAAACCAACTTTTTTTAAAATCCTCATAAACAGCTTGATGTGATTCGAGAAGTCTCAGGAGATTATCGTGATAACGGACCATCCACCGGGCATAGTTGTGATGATTAAGTGCGAATAAGTAGTTTGCCAATTTTGGTAGCACAGCCACAAACATCTCAAAGTCTCCCAGCCGGATACTTCTTGTAAAATCATGGCAGTCGTGGACCATGTTGATGTAATACATCCAAAACTGAGCTGTTTTTCCGTGATTTCCAGCATTCGTATCTTCAGTACATTTGATATATTCATCATAAAACTCAGCAAGCTCTTTGGATACTTCTTCTTTTTCGGGATCTTTAATCTCCTTGCGTTTTCCTAAGTCTTTCCATTTCAGCAGCAAGTATGCCTTGCACTTCAATTCCATCTTCTCTGTTTTTAATAAACTGCTCAAAATGTAAACTTTCGATGCAAGTGGTAGAAGCTCATGCAGTCGTTAGGCGCGTTTGTAACTTATTAAACTCCCAACAAAAGTGGCAAGTGACCTTGAGCCAATACTTCGCATTCCTTTAATATTTGTGGTCCACCAGACTCGTTTAAGACTTTTGCAAATGCTTTAAAGATGGCCATTTCAATGTGAAATGACCCTAAGTGAATGAACAGTTTGTCAAATATTGGCCTTTCTTCAAACTGTCTTTGTAGGGCGACCTTTGCAATCGCCAAATCATATGTAACTGCTATAGACTCACGTTGACATTCTTCTGCAATTTTCAACGATCTTCTCATTGTCTCTACGACCACTGAATTTGAGGTTGGAGATTGATTAGTCTGTGGCAGGTAAAAGATTATTTGACTTTACTGAACTTGCAAACCTCTCTGCGCGTTCCATCCTACCCACATAGGCGTTGACTTTTCAGGATTGGTAAGCACATCAATCATCCGCATCTTGTCTTTAAACAACGAGTCATCTATTCTTGAAGTAGCATTTTCCGTAGGTACTTTTCTGTGATCATCTTCAGGTAACAATAATGCGCCTTTCATCTTTGGTTTCTTTCGATAGGGTTGAATACTCAGCCCGGAAGCCTCAAGTGTGCGTCTTTTTCGCTTTCTTACCGAAGTCATTCCTGTTTGTTCAACCTTTTTCATACCACCAAATGTCTTCGCTACACTGTTCAGTAACTTGAAGGTCAACAGCTTCTTCTACTGGAGCTACTTGGTCGGTAATACCCACAGTGTCGTGTAGGGTATTTTCACCGCTGCTTGTTTCCATAAATCCGTCATAACTATCCCAGGCTACTTCTGTTCCAACAGTACTCAACAAATCCATTCGAAACGGTGTACTAACATTTCCCTTTTTTGCTTCAAATGTCATTTCAGTTTCTAATTCAACAACAGTACCGTAACTCGAACAATGACCCATGCGATTCATTAGATCAATAATTCTTCTGCTGCCAGTTAGAGTTTTCAATATTAAGCCAAGTTGAAGGTGCTTTCTTGGTTTTTTTCTTCCTGATGTTGCAACAAAGATCAGATCTTGTGCAATAGAGTTTGTTCTTCTCGCTTTTGCTGCCTTGCGTCCTCTAAAATCTGACCCCGAAATTACGAGCTGAAGGAACTCATGGACTACCTCTGGTACATCAACTTCGCCCGTAAAAGAGTCGACTATAGGTTGTGACGTCATATGGGAAAAACTGAGGACAGCTGACCCACACTCACCCCCGGAATTTTTGGTAACCTATTGGTCCAATGGCTACATTATACCATAAGCTTCCACCATGCAAAGTTTCACCCATTTTCGTTATGGGTTAGAAAAGTGGGTTAGAAAAGCTGTTACCCCCGGATTTTTCGGTAAGTTCTTTGACAAATTATCTCGTCATCATATCTCCAAGCAGAATTTCAGCCATTTATCAGATGGGTTTAGCTGCTGTAAAATTTCATAAATCCAGAGGGGACAGAACTAAGAACTCAATGAAGAAGAATCAAACATATTAAAAGAGTTTGACGAACACGTAACAAAATTTGTTACACAAAGAAAGCAAATAGCGAATTCGTGTGAAGAGGTAAAGAAATTGTTAGAAATTCCAAATCAAATGTTTAGTCTTCCATTGATATCAGAGCACAATGTTCTTCTCGAAAGGTTACGATCAATTTCCAAGGAGCTGTCACTGGCCCTTGCTGATCAAACAGCAGAAAATCATCTTGGACAGTTACACGTTCATGTGTAGGAGGAGGATGGAAATGCTGACAACTGCAAAGCAAGTACTTCATTTTCAGATGAAAACGACAGAGTTATTGACTGCAGAATTAATTCAAAAGAAATTGATGGTATGTACTTCACAATTCATTTTAGCATAATTGATCTTTATTTGAACAAAAGCTTTTCTCTACTTTGAAGAGTTTCATAAAATCAACAAACCTCTAGTAACTATAAGATCAAAGGAAAATATAGTTTTAAAGGTAACAAGATGCCCTTACGGGCAGAAAGATTTCTGCAAAATCAGTTGGAAACTGAAAATATAAAAAAATGAAATACTATAATAGCATTCTTGAAACTTGAATGATTTTGAATCATTGAATGGTTGAATAATTTCTACAATATATTACATTCCTAATTGCGTGCTTCTCAGGACATTTTGAAGGCATAATTGACACAATGCGAAACTTTATTATAATGTATGTAACTGCCAATAAACTGAACAACATGTTTGTTGATACAAAATAATATAAAAGATACACGGATCCTTTCAGATATCTTAATGAGTATGATCATAACTCATAAACTCAAAACATTTTTCCAAGAACATATAAATTTTGGTCATGCAAAATACATTTATATCGACTAAAATCAACATACATAATATAGTTAACTCATATCAGAAATTCCTATTTCAGTTTGATTAACAATATGGCATGCACTTACATTCTTCATCAAAGTTGAAATTCATGGTCAGTTTAAAAAAAATCTGTAGGAAGTTTAAGAAAGGTTGAATGATTTTTACAACCTAACATTACATTTCTGATTACATTCATATGCAGCCAAAGGCATTGCAAAACTGTAATTGACACTATGCGAAACTTCATTGCATATACGTATACACCACCGATAAACTTAATAACATCTGAATAACATAAAACATCCCTTCTTTTGGGAGTACAAAATCAGCTTATGTTTATATTGATATTTTCAGATGTCACACAGTGACTACGTACGCAAATCATAAACTTTAAACATTTGATATGTACTATCAATCTTCTTAATTACAAACGTAATTCCCAGTATTGCAAACACAAAAACCAAACAAAGATTTTGATCATTTAAAAATATATATATACCTATGCTCTAAACTTACCTAGCTAAGTCACCACACACATATTTATATAACTCAAAGGAAAATTTTGGTTTGTTACATGATTTGATGTGTATTGAGTTTACAGGCAATTGGAAGATGTTTGAATTTGCTATTGTAATTAGGAAAGCCATTTTTAACAAAGGACATTGACAATATATATAACTTAAAAACAAATCAAACATTAAAACATTAAAAAAAATTATCATCAAACATTGAAACATTACATTAAAGCATCAGTAGACTGATGAGGACTCTAAGCTGAGCTTCAGTATCCACAGCTTAAAAATAATAACAGCCCATACATGAAACAAACGAAGATGTTTTGTGTTTTCACTAAACAAACAACAAATGTATACCTTTTCACTCTTCTGTTTACAAAATGTTGAAATCTTCTTTAGAAAAGAATGATCACAGTTAAAAAAAAATCGAAGTTTCTTCTATAGATTTTGTTTTCATCTTAAAATATGTATATGCTCTTAAAAATCCATTTAATATTGACCAAAGAAACTTGTAAATCTAAAAGGGTTTCTTCGCTGGGTGACATGCGTTGCACGACGTTTTGGTTTCATATAAACGCACGCATGAATTTTCAAAAAACCGCTAGGTTTGGACAGTAAGAAAAAAACGAAGAACCAAAGCCGGTTTTAATAGCTTTCTTGCTTTCGCAGAAATCTAAAAATCTTCATTAATGTAGATTAATAAAAAAGTCATTGTCAAAGATTATGAAGTTAATTCTTCTAATTGGTATCCTTTAGTTGCAATATATGGAGAAGAAGCTGTGATATAATAAGACCAACCCCATTCGGTAAAATCATCAAAAAATCGCTGCGATTAAGAGCAGCTTTATTGAAATGATGTGTTTATTAACGATTGGAACGTTAGTGAGAATCGTTATTAAAATACCCTTCGTTTTATGGGTGTCCTCAGAAATGGGAAAGTCACGCATGCGTATCGAGCTAATAATTTGCTGACGTTGCTTTTTTCCGTTTCAAAACATGGGGGTATCATTGTTGTTGTACTAGATGTGAGGCAGAATACGTTTTTGTTTATTATTATTGCTTAGACATATTTCATGTGTAAGCATAGAGTACCCTGTAGAAACTCAAAAACAATCCTAGTCATAAACAAACATAAACATTTTCATTTGACAATCATTTATTACAGTAGCTTTATTTCAAGGTAATACTATATGTGAATTCATTAAACAAGTTTGCTTTCTAGTCCAACATATATCTGAAAAATATTTTTTCTGGTAAGATAAGATAAACAAGAAGAAATACTGTCAATGTTCCTAGTTTTGAACAGTCTTTCTTATTTCGAATACAAAATGGGCTGTGAAGAATCATGCTCATCGTAATGGCCTTATTTAAAAATGCTCAATGTGAATTGACTTTTATCAAAAATATTTACAATGATACCACTGTAAAATATCATGATGAAGTGTAAATTCAGTTTTTATTTGAAAACCAACTATATTTCTCTCTTTTCCCTAATATTGTGGCTGTTTCTGGTTCGTACTACTTTATTTAAAAGCTCCGAGATGGAGAAACAGTGCAGATTAAACGAACTTCGTCATTGAAAAGAAATATTCAGAAGGAACATTATGCGCGTGCTTACACTACTTGTTTATTTTCATGAAATGTACATAAAATAAACAATAGTTATTTATATCTATGTTTTTAAAAACTGTTCCACAAATGAGGATATATATTTTTTGCCTTTTTCCAAAAGTATCCATTTATTTTGATTCTGTTTGTTGCCTTAGAACCTTTTTATATGCTAACTTTTCCTGTACTCGACAAAGTGAATTCAAATCATTTCATATCTAAGTTAATTGACTTATTAAAATACTGCAACAAGGCTGTAAACTTTCTTTGGTTCACCTTGAAACTGTTCTTTAAGGTAAAGATGTTTTGAAAAGTTTTTCTGTGCTTTAGTACCGGAGTGCGGCATTTCCATAAAGGTATCTTTGGGTTTATGGTGTTGCAATCGTTTTAGTGCCATAAGGCTCTTGTTACTATAGAAATGCATTTCTTCACAACGATTTGTGAACAAATTTGTCCACCGGGAAGTGGTAATTTTTTGTAAAAATTCGTAATGAATCTTGACAATATTAATCTTTAGTGTGATCTAAGAGCTATCCACCTCGCTTAGTTTTGATTCGTAATGAAGTGACACGATAATATTTCGTTTAATTGTTTTTTTTTTCTTTCTAGAATTCGTCCTACGCCACAAATTTCAGAACTGCCTCTTTACTTTTCAACTTCTTTGAGAAATGTCGTAAAAAGTGTAAGATTTCATTATCTGAAGGAAAATATATGGGTAAATATTAATAACTAGGGCAAAGGTTAATCACTTCCCAAAACAAGGCAAGGAACATCTTTGATTGCATATTGTTGTAAGTATTTTATATTGAGTGCTTTACTACAAACGTAGCAGTGTTTTCCTGTAATGTTGGTAGTAAATTCCGTGGGTCCTTTTCATACTTCCAAATTTCCAGAAACATACAAATCAAACAGAGAACTTCGTTCATATGAATGCAAAATTACCACATGTGCTACAACTGCAACGCTTCACTAAGTTTGCCTAAGAAACGTTTGACAGTATGACTATGAGCAATGCCTTAGGTAGTTTGGATAAGTTGAAGATGGATTTTTGATTGAAAAAGGATTGCTTGAGCTGGAGGAATATTTAATTTCTAGTTCGAATGGCTTCTTCTTCTTATAAAGTGTAATGAGATGTTTCATTCTATTAAGGGAGTTATCTTAGTGTGTAGAACTTCAATTTCACGTGAATAAACGTTGGAAAGACCTATTATCAAATTCTATCTTCAACTTATCCAGTTGATGTTTCCCATTTTGTAGCCATCAAGCATGCAAGTTGGCCTTAAGTTTGGAATCCCAGTCTTTGTATGTTACGGGAAAGTTTTCGACGTTCCCATTTCGATTCTTATGGAAGCCGACAAGAGCCAGTCAATGTTTCTGTTTTCAGGTGTTGAGATTTCACTTTTCATGTGATTGGGATTTCTCATCGGTGCTTAACAGACTTTAAAGTTTAAATACAACATGGCTGAAAAACAAGAGTTCCGTCAATGTGGTGCTGCTGTAGAATGTAACAAGTTCTTTAAACTAAGTTTGCCATCTTTAAAATAACCAATAACCCAATCTTTATAACCACCAATTTTCTATCCTTTGGCTTGCGATAGACTTACCACAACGTTGTGCTTTCTCATCACCATGAAAATTACTTTGAATGGCAGCTAGGCTAGGCTAGCTAGCTAGGGAACGGTTTTCTATGCCATAATCTCTTTGAGCAACCATCGGACAAACACTCAATTATGCAACAGTTTTTAAGAAATAACTTGGTTGTTTTTTGATTTACAAACTTGCAAATTTGCAGCCCTAAAATTTTTCTTGAAAACCCATGAATGCAGTCGTTGATGGGTAATCCATATGGCTTCAGTTTGTCATACCCATCGATATGCCATGTAGAATATTTTTAAAATAACAACCGTCAGTACTCGCCTACCATTTTGTTCCGATACAAATATCGTTTCTAAGTCTCTATATCTACACTTCAAGTTATAATGACCCGACTTACCCTGCCGACCCATCTTACCCCATCTTACCCTATATACACGTCTTTGCAATTTTCTGAACTTTCTTATTTCTGTCCTCTGAATTGGTCTTCTTTAAGAGTGTCATTACAGTATCTTGGTACAGTCAGGTTATAACAAGTACGAAGCTTGTTCCACATTCCCCGATAACCAAGTTGACATGAAAGTCCTCGGATTTCATTTGACATGATCTGTTTGAGCTGGCCTTCGGTCACATGAAGGTTGTTTTTCCTTAACCCATAGTCTTTTAACTTTCTTTTCAACGTCCTCAAACTGATTTGAATACCATGTATATGCTTCAAAAATAAAATAATTGACTTGTAAAACCCCTTCGAAAATAATATTCTATTATCTAATTCTCACTTTCAAGGGTTAGTCCAACAACAGGTTTCTTGGTTCCACATCTTTAATCATCTGAGAGGATTACACCGCATTTGTAGCAGGATATAGTAATTTATGACCACCACAATCTCATAAGGAGTATGAGATAAAGATTGAATGCACATCGTGAGCTTCAATTGTCAAAAGAAATCGTAATACCTGCAAAATAAAATTGCGACACATAAAAATTGAAATCACGACACCAAATATAGAAATTACGACACCTTATATTGAAATTCCGACATCTGAAAAAAGAAACAATGACTGGCCCTTGTCGGCTTCCATAGATTCTTACTGCTAAGATGGGGATTATGAAAGATAATGCAACTTTTTTTGAACTCAAATGCTGTACAATTAAAAGGTCTGAACGACTGACCTACTCAAAGATAAAGTGATGGATAGGTAGATAACAAACCTTTTTATGTATGACGTACAAGATCATAAGACAGAAAGAAATTCACACCACAACATTCCTGATGAATTGATTATTAAATGAAAATTAAATGAAGACAGCTGTTTGTTAATGATTGGTTAGGATAGTTGTAAACAGGACGATTTGATGTTAGAAGATGACATTCAACTTTACGATAATATGGAACTTAAGTAAAACAAGAGCCAGATGACGCAAAACGGTAGCAGCAAAAGAATTACAAAAGAGCTCCTTAAATCTTGTTTTTATTAAATATCTCAGTGGTGGAAAACAGGTATAAACGATAAAGTTAGTGATGATATGTTTAAAATGATTAGTAAGTGTAAATAGGATCTAATCATTAAACACCAGAAGTTAATTAATTAAAAACAAAAGAATTATACATGCGTGAGCTGTGCGACGTTGCTTTTATATACAGTGTGTATCAAAATGTCTTATCCACCAAATTTCAAGGCGCATATCTCATTACATGTCTGATAAAATATTGTGAATTTTATATCACAAGAAAGAGCGTTTCATGCTCTATCCGTTAATATAAAATGTTTGCCAAAATATTTGTTCTTCGAAAAGATATTGAAGAAAAACTCAACGATTTGGCACATTAAATTCTTAACTGATAACAAGAATATCAAATTTCAAGTACCAAAGTATTTTCAGTTAGCATAAGTAACTATAAGTAACTATAAGTCCCATTTGTGGGAGAAATGAAAGTATTTTCTTCAATGTATTTAGCTACTTCCTCATGTAATGATTAAAGCATACCACAAATTCCGGAAAATTACAAAAAAGGAAAATAATTTTATTGTTAAATGAAAAGATAGAAATGAAAACAGTAAGGAAGTTTTATCCAACGATGATCCAAATATGATTCAAGATCAGACACATCGCTTTCATTTTACATGATGGCGGACGGACGTCTTTATGGCGCTCTGAATTGAGGTCTATGATAGTTATGTTGATTAATGCTTTGATCGTTTTGAGGCTGTTCGAATAGTACCTGGTACTGGATTTATGTATATAGTTGGAATCCTGGACTTACTGTGGTGATGTTTTTGTTGAGAGATTTTTGATGTTGGATGTTTGTTGCTTTCGGTTGGAATATCAAAGTTAATGTTTATGCTACACATCGTTCTCATAAATCAACAAATAGAAACCGTCGCAATACAAAATGAAATATATTTTGCTGATAATTAGTATAATCATTATCTTACAAACTGTATCAAGTAAACAAGATGTATCCCAAGGTAGTACACTACAATGGAAAACCTATCTGAAGGAAATTAAAATTAAAAGACATATTAAAAGAGCCAAATCTACAGTTTATTATTATCCCAATAGTGTAGCAACGTTTAACATTATCTTAGAATCTGGTGATATAGAATTAAATCCTGGAACCGGTTTCAATAAACAGGTCCGTAAGAAGCAGAATGCAATCATCAAAAAAACTTTAAACAAAAAAGCTTCATCTCCTAAATGTCCGATATGTAGTATTGGTGTTGGAAATAATAGAAAACGTCTCCTGTGCACACTGTGTTTAGAACTTACACATGTTACTTGTTCTAATTTACCCGTGACAAAGGCAAAGAGCATAACATCAGCTGCACAAGTAAAATGGACATCCGATTCTTGCAATTTTCATGAGCTACCGTTCAGTAACTGTCGTTTTATCCCTGACACTGCAGATTCAAGTGAATTTATTGAAGCCAACGATGGTATGTTTCAAAATCTACAAGAAAAGTTCAAGGAAAAATCGTCTTTAAAGGTAATGCATTTAAATACACAGTCGCTCATATCAACTTTCTCTGAATTCACCGCATATGTGAATGACTATCCTTTTGATGTGTATACATTAAGTGAGACGTGGTTAACATCAAATAAATACCAACTCGATTATGTCCAAATTCCTGGACTTCAATTACTTCACCAAAATCGAAAAAATAAAAAAGGAGGTGGTGTAGCTGCCTATATACGTGACGATATAGACGTAACACCTAGAGATGACTTATCTAATAAAGACACTGATATTGAAACATTATGGTTCGAACTTAAGGGAAAAAATAGAAACAGCGATATTCTTTTTGGTGTTTTTTATCAGCCGAGTTTTGATGCATCATCAGTCAAATCTTGGTTGGACAAGTTTGATCAAATCTTAAATGTTGCTCTTTCCAATTGGAGGGGAATCACGATTATAGCCGGTGACATGAATATAAACTTCTTAGAACAATCGCCTGTTGTTACTCAGTATAAAGATATTCTACAGTCATATAATTTAACCCAAAATGTCAACAAACCAACACGCAAAGGTAAATCAGCAATTGATCATATTATAACGACAAATGAATGTAAAGTAAAAGAAAATGGGCTGATCGCATGTGACGAAATCAGTGATCATGACTCACCTTATGTTTTCCTTAATGCAAGAATTAGCAGATACCAGGCTAGACTCAAGTATATGCAAGACTTCACAAAGTTTGACAAAGAATCCTTTACTAATGACTTCAGTGCGTTGCCATTCAGCATCGTTTATAGCATGGAAACCGTTGATGATAAAGTACATCTTTTCAACAAATTAATTACTGACTGCTTACAACAACATGCTCCTTTATCAAAGAAAAAAATTACTCGCCCTTCAGCACCGTGGCTTAAAGATCTCGAAATTTGTGAATTAAAACTAAGTAGAGACAAGTTACGTTATAACGCTCACCAAACGCAAACAGAGGATGACTGGACTAAATTTCGAGAAGTTAGAAATAAATTAAAAAAGAAAATTCGAACAACCAAAAGTAACTTTTATAAAAATGCGTTAAATTCGAATAGACCTAAAGAGGTTTGGAAAATCATACACAGAATTTTGGGTCCAAATTTGAAAAACATTGTTGCTAATCCAAATTCACTAAACAATCATTTCATCGGCACTGCACAACGCATTACTGGTGCTAAGCCTGTTAATCAAGATGTACTTCATAAACTTGTTGAGGAAGCTAATTATTCATCCGTCAATGCCTTCAAATTTAAAAACGTTACATATGAAGAGATAGTAAAGGAAATTAAATCATTGAGGGGCGACTGTTCTACCGGTCCAGATAATATACCAACTTCTATCATAAAATCTGTAGCAGATATCATAGCATCACCACTCACACACATTATAAACTCTGCTTTGCAGCAAGAAAAATTTCCACATCAATGGAAAATCGCGAAAGTAACACCGGTTCCAAAAATACGAAACCAGAAGGTAACAATGATTACCGGCCAATATCAATTTTACCAGTGCTTTCCAAAGTCTTTGAACGTATAATGGCCCATCAAATATGTGACTATATCGAAAAAGAAAAAATCTTAAAAGAATCCATGTCTGGGTTTCGGAAATCTCATTCTACAACAACAATACTACTGAAATTACGCAATGATATTATTAAAGCAATGAACCGTGGGGAAATCACCATGGCCATATTTGCTGACTATTCTAAAGCATTCGATACCGTAAATTACTCTACTATACTACAAAACCTGATCAACCTTGGTTTTGATAAAACCTCAGTTAAGCTTATTTGTAGTTATTTGTGTGAAAGACGACAGTTTGTTCAAGTGAACGAGAAATCTTCACAAAGAAAGCCAGTAGAATTTGGTGTTCCACAAGGCTCTGTGTTGGGCCCAATTCTTTTTAACTTGTACGTATCTGACATGCAAAACTTGATTGAAACTAACATCTGCCAATATGCTGATGACACTACCTGCTACGAACATTTCCGACCGTCGAAACTAAATCAAAATGCTTCAAAGCTTGAAAAAGTTATGCAAGATATGTTGCAGTACGCCAAAAGCAAAAATATGATTTTCAATCTCGATAAAACGAAATCGATGTTATTTGCAACAAGAAGAATGTATGACATTCATAATCTTTCAGACATTAATGCATATAAAATTGCAGTAGATAATGGATCCATCGAAAGAGTAAGAAACTGGAAGGTATTAGGTGTTAATTTTGATGAGAACTTATCTTGGAAGACTCACATAAATGAAGTTGTGAAATCATGCTTTGCTAAACTATCCGTACTCCGTAAATTGAAAAGATATGCTAACTACAACAGAAGAAAGCAACTAGCTGAAACACTGGTGTTATCCAAAGTAGACTATGCTTTACCACTACTTGCAAATGCTAACCATATTGAAATTAATCGCTTACAAAAAGTGATGAGATCAGCTGCTTCGTTTGTTACGCAAAGATATTCTCGTACTTCGAATGTTATAAATCTTCGCTGGATACCAACGATCGAACGAATTAACTATTACCAATTAAAATTAGCGCATAAAGCAATTTACGATGAAACTTTCCCAGAATATCTAAAGCTGACTTTCAAACCTAGAGACGTAAGACTTCGTAATATTAACGAGCATACACTGCCATCAAATATGGACACAAAAACATTTAAGGGCTCAGTTAGTAAAATTTTCAATGACCTACCAGTTAATCTAAGATCAGAAAAGAATTATAAAACATTTTCACGTTTAGTCAAACGATATCAACTTTATTATTATTTCTATTATTATTATTTCTAAATATTTACACAGGATAACCGATTCAGTAAAAGATACTGCTATCAACACACATTTGCAAGAAACATCAGTAGTATTTAGTTTCATACCTGAATTTAGTATCTGATTTAACTTTTTATCGTACCGAGTATTGGCTTACTCCTAGATCTCTTCTTCACAGTTGCAATTCCACCTTCCAACTTCTCTCTTCCATTGCTTTTGAATTCTCTACTGCTGTACTGTCTTAACTGGAGTGAGTAAATTTATATTTTATCCTTTCATTTATTACTGGACTATGTGCAACCTTCATTTTCCTCTCCATTTGTGTACAATTCCAATCTTTATCTGTCCTTGTGAATTTGCACATATGCCAGTTACAAATTTAACGATTTTATCACCTTTAATAGTTATGATGTTTTATAAATTTTTTATCTTATAAATAAAAATATTGTTTTTAATATTTCTTTTCTTTTTATATTATGTATGTATATATACATATGTATTTATTGGGACGAAGAGCCATGTTGTAAATATGGAGATGCCCTATTTTCATTATTGGAAATAAACAGTTATTATTATTATTTGTATTATTTTATGTAAACCTATTTGATTATAATTCATTTTTTCATGAATTCAGTTAGAAAGTATAAAAAAAACCGTATGATATGCAAAACATTCAAAAATTCTAAGGCTGCGTTCAATCACTAAAATTTATATCGCGTTATTAGTAGAGTCTCGCAGACTCTAAATCGTAGACTAACTGCCATTTCGCAGAAGGAGAAGGAGAAGCAGGAGGAGGAGTAGTCCACGTTCGCTTCAACAGTAACAAAATCGAGAACCTTGCTTTATACTCGTATTGCGATCTTCGGTTACTTTCAAATTAGCATTTGTACTTTAGGCGACCCACTAAATATCTTTTCACGAGAAATCATTGGAAAACGTATTGAACATAGTTCAGTATCTAGTAATAATCAGGGACCTTATGTATTAATATTATGGTATTATTTATTTATTTAATATTGTTTTACGTGGCTAGCCTCCCTGAGTTGCTACTGCATCTGCTTTCCAGGAGGGGCCACGGCTTAGGTTGGAGGTTCCGAAGTATTTGACACTCTCGTGAGTGACACAAACCCAATCAAGGGCCTATGCTCTTCTGGATGACCTCCTGCAACACCCGATGTATCATCTACCCAATTTCCCTCACATGGCATGGGTCGACCCGGCGCTTTGGTACATTCACTCGCGCATGGTGAATCGCCGCCAAGGGGAATTGAACCCCGATCTCTCGCATGAAATACGAGAGTGATAACCACTATACTACGGCGCCAATGGCGTTCGTGTGCAACAACTCGTTACAAGCATTTTTTTGTTTTAAGATGTTCCTAGGATGGTAGAGGTCTTAAAAAAGTATGATGTCAATTTTTTTCCGAAAATGGGTGACGTGATAGATTTCCCAGTCAATGAAAAACAAAAGTGCTAATAATTTTTGCTTGCATACCTTTTTTTACATCAAGCAGTGTTTTCTGTTACAATAATCCGAAATTTTGAATAAGCTTCATTTGCTCATTTCCAGTATTAAGACCCTTCGTGCATCGCCATCATGATTTCTTAATGTCCCTAATATATGACGCATGACGTGGAAACTATAAGAATGGTTGCATGTACAAAGATAATATTTGCCAGTGAAATAAAATGATATTTATGCCTTATGTTTTCGTAGAAGCTAAGTGACACAGAGTATGGTGTTTGGATGCGCATTTCTATTAAGCCCTTTTATTACCCATGTCGCGAAAAATTGATAAACCCAGTACTTATGTGCATAATTATTGAAAGCAAGAGTATGCAAAATTTTACAGTTAGGATCAGACGAAATTATTTAAAATTTTCTGCATCATTGATTTGAAACAGTTCCAATTAAAACACGACGTGAATCCGACGTTCTTTTATGGTCGTTCTAACATCGGAAACAAAAACAATCATCAACCGACGTCAAGGAAATGTCGGAGTTACAAAATATTTCAAAATCTTGCATTAGTTGGAAATTTATACCATGAATAGAGTGGTATATGCTATAATTTTGCATTTATGCTATTAAAATCAACAAGACGACAAGATTTCAGCAATGTTTCAAAGTAAAGCAGCGATTTCAAATTTCAAGCCCAAAATTCAAAATGTGACCGTTATTTCAAACTTTGAAGTGTACGTTTCAAAAGTTGAATTGTACCGTTTCAAAATTCGAAAGAAAATAAAAAATTTCGAAGGAAAAAAGTTTCAAAAAGGACAACAAATGGAAAATCTTGTTTTTAAAATTTGGCCGTCTCATTTTCAATATTGAACAAAAAAAGTTTTTCCTCCTCAGTTTTGAAATTCATAAAATTTGGAAATGTTATATAAGTTAATGGTCTGTTGCAAAAGTATTAGCATTTAGTCCTTCCAACACGAAACTGTTTGTTTCAATATTTTTTGACTATCATCCTTGTGGAAATCATGTTTTGGAATTTTGTAAATTCCATTCTACAATCCCGGACAAAATATTGTGGCAGTAAGCATGAAATTCACGTCATGAGGCCCCCCTTCCCCCAATTAATGTTATCAATGTTTGTTGGGGCCCCTAGCTGGACACAATTCAAAACATTGATGTTGGGGGAGGGGGGGATGTCTGAATTCTTCATGAGAAACATCAATACTGCCACAATTTATGTCCAGGATTGTAGTCCAGTTTATTTTTTCAATAAACCCACTGCATCGACCTGTTATTTTTTTGGAATTTAGCTTTTCTGTATTCAAACCCTAATATTTTGACTTGTGATGCGTGCCACTTATTAAAAGTTTGTGGGTACTTCATGCACCTATAAATCATGAATTGGAACCATACACCTTTCTTTCTTACAATGTCATTGGAAGGTTTTTTCTAGTATAATGAGATATAGCGTATGTTACCAAGAAGTGTGTGACAAAAAGTAAAACGCCATATAACATAATAAACCCTGTATTCGCTGATCATTTCGGGCAATTTCGTATCTTAAATGTATACATACGTTATGCACTTAATTTTTTAGTCAGAGCCATTGTAAAAAAACTTCTGCTAGTTGTTAAATACCAACTATTGGCTTTGTGACATCGACAAAACGCTATTCTGAGCAACTACGAATAGGTCAGAACTACTTTTTACATTTTTTTAACGGTCAGAATTGTTAAAGTTACTTAGAACTGTTTACCAGCGAAGTGTCCACCAATAATTTAATGTGTTTTCTGTGACGAAAAGTAATTTTTTTAAAATGTATAAGCTTGTGACACTGAATGTCGCACTTTTTTTAGAATGGCTCTAAGCAGCATCTTTCGCAAAGCTATAAAATCAATGAAACCTTCCATACCATTCAAACTCTTCACCCATTATTATTAGTAACTCTCACCCTTTCTCTTAAATTTTCAATTTGTTGTTTTGTGATGAAAAGTATGTTTTCCAGGAGCCAGTGACAGACTTTTTCACTCCATTTTCATCAAAAGGTTTGACCCCTTGAAACTAACCATTGGGTTGCTAGAATTGTTTTTTGAAAAGTCAGCTGGTCCGTCTCCGGTTCCTTTGGGGTACAGGGACGCACCAATACCCCGATTTTGGACCTGAAATTCACCTCATAAGTATCAGAGTTGAAACCTTGTATAGAAGTGCATATATAAACTGAATAATCCAAAAACGAGAAAACTGATCAAAAAATTGGTTTCTAACAGGTGGTCAGCCGCCCCCATCATCCGCTAAATTAGGTCTTGAATTCACCCCATAATCATCGAAGCTGAAATTTTGTAACAACACAAAAATGCAATTTTTTAAACTCTAGAACAATACATTTTCATGAACAACATCTTTTTGTCATCATCTTTTCTTTGTTTATACCTGAAAAGAAATTCAAATTTTATTCAAATTCATGTCAGGATAAGAAAATCATAAATCATGATAATTGGATCGCGAGAGTAATTTATTGGTATTCAAAGTAACATACACCTACTGCTACTACATCATCAATCGAATTCATCACCACTGTCTTGAGTCTCTGCATCACTACTGCTCACATATCGAAATACTTCATCTGTTTCTATAACAGAATGTACACAATATAAAGGACTGCCATATGAAGTTCCATAAGGAAACACAGGTTCTTGACAACGAATAGATAAAAGAAAAGCATGCATTAATTCTAACCTAATTAATTCAAAATCATAATAAAATCATCTCATCACTATCACTTTCGTTATTCTCTCTTAATTCCTCTTGTTCGTTTTCATATTCTTTATCAAATGAGACTTCTACTATCGTTGGGGAACATTCTCCATTGAACCAAAGAACTAGGTAATGCCCGTCAACCAGTTTCAATCCAGATGATTCTGTTAAAATTGCGGGAGGCTGGGAACATGTTTCCAGATGGTGACAATATAGTTGGTTTGACATGGTGAAAATATTACTGCTGTCCAACTTGTTCTTGAAACTTATTATTTCTTCTTCACTTGTCTTATACTTTTTTTGAAACAAAGCATAAACAAATCCTTCAATTTCTTTAACTGTATCTTCACATACTACTTCTCTACACCCTAACTCTGCAAATGTGCCTTGAAATATAACATTTTTCTCTAACATCTTTAATGGTCTTATCTTTCCTTTTCGACTAAAACTAGATGTGTAATCGCATCCAGTGAATGTATGTAGTGCTGGTAATCCCTTACTGACCCTCGATCCTATATAATTTGTTGACGTTTCGATCGCACTGCCAATCTTTTGAAGCGAGATGCGTCTTTGACAAGCGTTTTGTTACCACGTTTTGCCGTAACCATTGAGCCTTTCCGATTAATTACCTTAAAGGGACGTGGATCGAAAAATGGCTTAATTGTGGTTTTCTTTTGCTTCGCTAGTACTGTATCACCATCTCGTATGTCACCGCGCTTGGCATGTCTACGTGTGTCGTTGTATTTTGAAAACTTTTCTGTCGATTTCTGATGTTGCTTCTTCATTTCATCAGTTACGTATTTCTTCCTGTCGAACAACAGAACTTGTGTTTGTAAAAGCCGCTGTAATAGCATTTCAGCAGGACTTTTACCCGTGGCACTGTGGGGTGTGGCGCGGTAGTGTAGCAGGTATTGGTACATTTCTTTCCGGGGGTCTTTACTGTCGATGATTGCTGTATGGCTTTATCGCCATGTTAGCGTGTCGCATATCTACTGTCATTCGAATTTCTCCCAGTGACTTTTTCTCCGTAATCTCTACGTTGGAGATCCATTTGTGTTCTACAGTTGAGCCTAATGGACCTTCGATGACGTCATTTTCCTTAAGCTGTTGTAAATGCTTCGGCAGTCTTTCTTGATATCCAAGCGGCACTCGTCTTTCTTTCTGTACTACTAGTTTAATACAATCATCAATTTGAAATTCAACGACCTGACCTTTCAGTTTGCCAATTCCCTCAAAAAGTTTGTCATAAGAATTCATTAATACCTCAACGTCATTGTCACCTTTGGAACCAGATGATTCCAGTCGATTAACTTCCTCGTCGAGGAATCCTTCTGGGCTTATGTGCAATATACCCATTTGCTTTGCCGCCTTGTTGCCAAGTAAAGGTTCTGCTTTGTAAACACGTACTACATAGATAAAATCTCGGATTTTCTTTCCGCATTTCTCCGCGATATCAACATAAGCTCGACTGACAACTTTAACACCGTTCTTTACACCGTTGGGTCTCAGTCTCACTTTTGTCTTTATTAGCTTGCTTGACTTTTGAACTTTCCGAAATACCTTTTCAGGAAGTAATATCTTTCTACATCCTGAATCAACCAAAATGTCAACGTCTACACCATTAATAGCTACCGATACTATTTCGTCCGACTCGTCGCCGCTTCCTTCATCTTCCAACTTGTTGATGATGCGGCCAGCCGTTTGTACTTTCGGCGTCGGCGTCCTCTTCCAACAACTCGCTTACAATTTTGCGAACTTTACCCGGGCACACTTTACTATGCGCGAAGTGTCACAAGCCTTGCAATTTTTTCCTTTCGCAGGACACTTTCCTTTTTGATGGGGTTGATTTTTTTGCGTAACCACAAAAATCACACAATTGTGGTTTTCTATCGCGTTGCTTGTTGTCGCCATTGCTGCGAGCAAATTTCTTTGTGGACAATTTGTTGTTACTCGAGAATCTGTTGACAGTATCCGTTTTCTCCATTTTTTCTGATTGCATTGTACTAAATTCTATTGCAGTACCTGCCCTAATGAAGTCATTATACGAGGGGCCTTCTGATAGCGCCTTTTTTCGTAACTTGTTTTTTTCTGCTTATATCACCATCGCATCACGAGCCGCTCGTTCTGGCGTGTAGTTGTTGAAATTGCAACGCTTGGCTTGTTCCATGATTCTAGGATACCAACTAGAAAACGATTGGCATTTCACAAAATAATTTATAGACAGGATAGATATCGCTAATTTGCGCCATCAAAGCTATCTGGATTTTATCGACCGCTTGTTGGAAAGTGTTCTGATCGGTAACTTTCCCTTCATGTCCTGATCGGTAACTTTCCTTTCATGTCCTGATCAGTAACTTTCCCTTCATGTCCTGATCGGTAATTTTCCCTTCATGTCCTGATCCGTAACTTTCCCTTCATGTCCTGATCGGTAACTTTCCCTTCATGTCCTGATCGGTAATTTTCCCTTCATGTCCTGATCCGTATTTTTCCCTTCATGTCCTGATCCGTAACTTTCCTTTCATGTCCTGATCAGTAACTTTCCCTTCATGTCCTGATCGGTAATTTTCCCTTCATGTCCTGATCCGTAACTTTTCCTTCATGTCCTGATCGGTAATTTTCCCTTCATGTCCTGATCCGTATTTTTCCCTTCATGTCCTGATCCGTAACTTTCCCTTCATGTCCTGATCAGTAACTTTCCCTTCATGTCCTGATCAGTAACTTTCCCTTCATGTCCTGATCAGTAACTTTCCCTTCATGTCCTTATCGGTAACTTTCCCTTCATGTTCAAACAACGTGACCATTTCATCACCACCCCAAACTTGCAAAAATGATTTCTTTTTAGGATCATCTTGTACGTCTGCAGTGGTAAACACCAGCTTCGCACGTTTTACGTATTTATCTAAGTTCTCTAACGTTCTCTAACGCATGTCCTTCCCCTTTTTAAACTTCTCTAGTGCTGTGTAAACGCCCTCCGCCATATTCAACCGAAGTATCCACTTTGCTCCTACCGGACTTGGGTTATTGAGGCGAAGGCACAAAAAGCTAAGTAAATCAGCGCGGTTTATGCTCGATGCTGGGAATGGTCAACAAACACACTCGTGAATGCTGGACAATCGGATCCGAAAAAATCAACTTACAGCAGGTAAAAAAAGTTCCACTCCTCGTCGCCAAATGATGTGACCAATTCTTCGGGTACTAAATCGTATAGAAGATTTAATAGAAGGTTTAAGGGTTTAAGGGTTTAAGGGTATAGAAGGTTTAAGGGTTTACAACCGTTGCTGTCCGTAGGTGAGCCGCCCACACAGTATGAGATTATAGGCAACGTGTCATTTCCCAAGGATCATGCAATAGAAAAATGTAAAAGATCTGGATTGAGTTATTGCTGTGTGGTTTTATTTTACAAGATTTGAACACAGACTTTCAAACATACAATTTTTTAATTCATAATATTGGTTTTCGTGAAATCTATCACTTCTACTATACTTGCATGTAAAAACCGTACCTCGTCAAATATGTTTCAACGTTGGTTTGTTTATTTCCCATTTGTATTGGTGATATTAGAAACTTTAATGACATGCTGCGCTGAGGGACCAATTGATTCAAAATCCGCAACAAAGAAATTCCCAAATCAACGAAAAATAAAAAGAACAAACTCAAGAACCGTATACTATGCAAATTCAACAGCAACATATCAACTGATTATATCAGGAGATATAGAAACAAATCCAGGACCTGGTTTTTCTGCACCGAAATGTAATACTTGTTCAAAAACTGTCAGAATAAACCAAAAACGCTTAATTTGTAACTGTTGTTTAAATGTGAGCCACGTAAAATGTACAAATCTCGTTCATCATGTCAGGAATTCGAAGATGCCTAGCCATTGGACATGCGAATCCTGTTTGCACACAGTTCTACCGTTTCATAACATCAGAGATATTTCCAATTTAGACAACAATGCTTTTAATGAAAACGTATCTGACAATGACCTTAGCATTGAAAACACTCATCGAAATTTACTAAACGAAAACCGTAATTTGACTTCTATCGCACACATCAATACGCAATCACTTCTATCAACATTTACTGAATTTTCCGCCATGTTGAACCTTCTTAAATTCGATATTATAACCCTTAGCGAAACTTGGTTGCAAGGCAACAAAGAACAAGAGGAGTACGTTAAAATCGCCGGTTATAAAACCTGCCTTCAAGCACCGAAAAACTCGTGGAGGTGGAGTCGGTATTTATGCAAAAGAACATCTTCATTTTCAACCTCGTTAGGGACTTAACAAAAAACTCTGCGTTGGAAATTTTGGCTGTTGAATTCCGAGGCAAAAACAAAAACACTCCTTACCTTCTTGTTACCGTGTACCAACCAAACTTTGATGAAAAGGAAAAACTAAAATGGCTGGACCTGTTTGAAACAACCATTGCTGAAATTTGTACCAAATGGAACGGTGATACAAATATTGATTTTCTCGGTCAAGAAAAGGAATCGACAATACGTTACAAAGATATACTCACCTCATACAACCTTTACCAACATGTCACAAAACCTACAAGAAAAAGTAAAACCCTCATCGATCATATAATCACCAACATTCCAAACAAAGTTAGTCACAGCGACGTCCTCCCAACCAACGAAATAAGTGACCATGATACCCCTTATATCCTGCTGAGCATCAAAAAAGAGCGTTTTGAATCTCGTTATAAGTTCATTCGTGACGACAAGAATCTCGATATGAATTCTTACATTAATGAAATATCTCATTTACCATTCAACCTCGTTTATGCTTTCGACGATCCTGAAGATCAAATAGACATTCTCAACCGTCTGATTCTTGAATGCATCGAAAACCATGCACCATTAAAACGTGTGAAACTGACTCGCCCAGTTGCACCTTGGATGAGGGATCCAGCTATCGAAATATGTCGAGCCCAACTTGAGCTGTCTCGTCAACAAGCTCGTTTCAACCCACAAAACAAAGCGTCGTACAAAGAAAAACTATGCAACTACAAAAAGAAATTGAAGGAAATCAAAAATACCTTTTTCAAAAAATCTCTTTCATCAAAAGACCCTAAAGCTGTTTGGAGCACCATCCATCGAATTTTGAACAATCAAAAGTCTCGTATTAACCACCATCCCTCCGAAATGAATGACTACTATAGCAAGCTAGCTTCAGAACTTACCGGTAAACCTAACGTAGAATCAACTTTACCAGACGATATCGAGACAATAAATGACGAAACTTCATTCAAAATTTTGCACACATGTTATGATGAGGTGCATCAGATTCTAAAGAATTTGAAAAATGACTGTTCTTGTGGATCTGATAGCATCTCCATACGCTTCATAAAACCAATTTCAGAGTCCATCACATCACCACTTGTGCATAAATCAATAATTGCATTGACAAGAACATCTTTCCTCGACAATGGAAGATTGCTCGCGTATGCCCTATACCAAAAATAGATTCACCAATAAAAATCAAGGACTACCGACCGATATCAGTGCTGCCTGTATTATCGAAAGTTTTCGAAAGAGTCATCTTGATTCAGCTTTGTAAATTCATCGAGGACAAAGCACTCTATCATCAAACACAATCTGGCTTTCGTAAAGGCCATTCCACCGCTACCTTACTCATCAAAATTCGAGATGACATCAAAAAAGCGATGAACAAAAGTGAAGTCACCCTATCTATATTGATCGATTACTCAAAAGCCTTTGACACCATAGACCACCAGAATCTACTATTGAAGCTAAGAGATATGAACTTTTCCTACGATTCTCTTCAAATTTTGTCGAGCTATTTAAAAGATAGGAAACACTATGTACAAGTTGAAGACAAAACCTCTTCCGCGAAACCCATGTGCTTTGGAGTTCCTCAGGGTAGTATATTAGGCCCTGTGCTATTTAATCTCTACGTTGTTGAACTTTCAGATCAAGTGATATCATCAAGTATACAATACGCAGATGACACCACCCTTTACCGACACTGCAAAGTCAAAGATTTGCAGCTAACCATTAAAGAGATGGAAAAGGACGTCGAGAATCTCCAATCGTGGTCAAAGGATAACAACCTTCTATTTAACAACGACAAATTACAACTCATTATATTCCATTCGCAACGTCTAAGAAACTTTCCGAAAAATCAAAGTCAACTTTTCCGATGTTCCGGAAAATCGATTGAGCACAAATCAGATGTTAAATTGCTCGGAGTTCACCTTGACCAAAATTTATCATGGTCAACTCATATCAATGCTATCATCAATTCTTCTCAAGGAACACTGCGTGCTCTCCGTAAATTCAGTCGCTTTGCCCCGTTTCATGTTCGAAAAAACTTGGCTGAAACAATGATAATATCCAAGCTTAACTACAGCAATGTCGTTTTTGCTCAAATTCCAAAATATCAAATTCAACGACTACAAAAGATCCAAAATATAGCAGCTGGGTATGTTATATCTCGTTATGCTAACTTGAATGACGTAATTAGATTAAAATGGCTACCAGTCAAAGAGTATATAGAATTTAATACCGCGAAAATTGTCCACAAATCGCGTCGAGATAAAAACCATCCCAGTTACCTTAATGTTGAATTCTTTGATCCAAATAAGACGCTGCGTTCTACTTCAAAAGAGCCATTGGTTAAAGTTGTTGGTGATGGATCATTCCAAAGTCAAGCCCGTTGATATGATGATCTACCAGAAAATATTAAATCTTTAAAGACTTTAGAGAAATTTTCTTTGGAAGCCAAAAACTTTTATTTTGATAAGGCCTTAGCTCGGGCCCTGTCACTTTGATGTTTTTTTTTTTAACAATTTATTTGAATAATATATGTATAATATAATAATATATGTTTTTTAATCATTGTCTATTTTCATTTTCATCTGATCTGATTCTCATTACTTACACTAGTCTTCCCATTACTTACTTTAGTCTATCCTCAATTCTAGTTAGAACTACCTCTTACTTCCTATTTTGCAATGCCCTGCTCCGCACCTCTCGAGCTCGATTCCTTAGGTTTTTTTATCATAACTGCATTTTACTACTAATATTCTAACGAAATTATTTTAATAGATATATTTTATTCATTATGAATTTTAATTTTAATTTTTTAGTTTAGGCGGAAGAACAATTTGTATAAATTGAAGCCAATTTAATGTAAAATAAAAAATAAATAAATAAAATAAGAAGATCGACTAAAATGCTTCTTTCATGCGTAATAACGCAACGTCTTATTTTACTAGCGAGCCCCAGTCAAAGAGCCCTTGGACTCGCTTATACATAAGTATATTATATAGCTACATTACATAAGCCCTGAATTGATTTGATTGCAATTGATTGAATTGATTGCAATGGCATGCAATATTTTTGAATCATTCCATCACGATGTTTATTTTTCCAAAGTCACTTATTTTCTTCGAAAAAAGACACCAAACAACGGAAGGTTAACTGCGGAATTGAATAACGAGAAAGAAACTATTGACATTGGAAACTTTTAAGTAAACTGAAATACTAAGAAGAAATAATTGGCTACAGATAATGAACTATTCATGCAAAGCTGAGTCATGCACTATCATGATGATGCTAGTAGAAATGGAGCAATTGAGAAATGATCTGTGAACGAGGAGCTGTTTATTTTTAACAAAGCGCTCAGAGAAATTACAAAAATGATTGGCTCCTTCGCGTAGAAGAAAACTGCTGACACACTTTTTTCTCGACCTTATGATAGTTAATTATCTTTAAGATCCTACTTGGTACAACAAGATCTTACCTAGTACAACAAAATGCCGATCTTTCAGGTCCATCATCAAATATCGATAAATCAGAACATTTATAGTATATGAATGATTTAATGATAAGTGGGATTTCTGACGTTAGAAAATAGTCGGAAATCGAATTTCTTGACGATTCCGGACGCATGCGCAGTAGCTGCAAATATTTCAAAATTGAAAATTTCATCTCGCATAGCAACGTAAGGTTCGTTAAATTTACACAAAACTTTTTATTTATATTATTTTCATGTGAAATATCTTTGAACTGACCAAACGACAAGTAAAACTCTCCAATGAAAAATGACAAACGACAAAAGCACAAAAACGTGAACGACCATATAAAAGCCAAGACCCTCGAAACGGATCAATTCTTAAAATGACAGAAGGACGAAACAAGCGAGATGTCATCCCAACTACCAATCAAATGGAAATACGTTAGAACACGATAGCATGGACAACAATTCGGATGACGAATGACGCAACCTATCAATATATTTTTTTTCAGATCATTTTTTCAAGGAATGTGAATGTATTCCGGATTATAGTGTAGCATCCAGAGGTTTTTGTCCTGCCGAAATACTAGGCAAAGTCCAGACTCCTGTTTCAATAGACCTTTTCATAATTTTGTAATTATGCTAGTTATTAGACTTAATGGCTTACATTCAGCATTGCAAGATTGACTTTATTTTTAACCTAATCAAAACTGATATTTAGACATAGATCAATTATTATTATATCAATTGTACTTGTATAACTTATTTAACGAACCTTGCGTTCCAATTACAAGAAATCCATTGTCTCCGGAATAATTCCAGACAGGAAAGAAGGAAAAGTTAAGAAATGATTTACTCTCTTATCTACTGCCACCCAAGCCTATTTGCAGATGATAATAACCTGATTTTTTATAACAACGATGTGTAGTGAGTGCGACCACCGCCCGTGTCCGATTCCAGTTATGTCGTATCCCGACACTCCACTCCGATGTTCTTTAAAAGCAGCGTATCAGCCTATTAGGAGCCATCGACTGACCGCACACTGGCCCTCGTGCAAGTTAGACCAATGCTATGCGTCCCTCTGGCGGTAAGTCAACTATCAGTTGCAAGTTGGCGGGCGGAACCAACCATTACGGATGGAAGCCCAAGGACTAAAAACTCCCAGTTACTTACTTACTTACTTGATAATATACTAGAAGGAGTAATAAATAATGAACTGGACACTCCTGTTAAAACGCCAACAAAATTTGTAGCAAGAGTTAATCAGTCCTGAAGGAAGCTGAGCTGATACTAAAAATATGTATATTACTTCAAATTTCAGATAAACTAACATTTGTGGAACTAGGATTATTTAAAAAGGGCAGTTGACGATGATGTTTGTTCCCAAAACGTATCTCACTTCAAGCTGCCATTTATGTAGCATCTGTCCCTACAAGCAAAATACGCATGTGCTAAAAATCTCCGTATGTGTTAAAAATAACTTTTGTGCTGTCAATCAAACAAGGAAAGAGAGACAAACATGTATCAAGGATGGCAAATCCCTTACTAAAGAAGTAAATGCAATGTTATCTTATACTTCAAAATGTCTTTCAAATGAATTGTGAACATGAAAGATTGAAGTGGTTGCAAAAGGAGAGAATTTGAAGAGTCCATGGAATTCAAACTTCTATCCCAGTGAGTAAATGTGTTGAATCCACTGCGAAGGAGTGCATTTCTATACACCACTGCGAAGGAGTGCATTTCTATACACACTACTTCAATAAAATATTCTTAAAATTTAAAAAATTGCCCCTTATTTTGTCGTCGAGGAAAAGGACTCTTAGTTCCTAGACCCCTCGATAACAATAGACCTTTTCATGAATTACGTCATTACAAGCATCGCCTCGTTTCTAAGTTGATGGGTAATTAAACGTGCTAAACCTTAATAAAAGAAAAGGTGTCATTTCTCTTTGTAAACGTCATTAATATTCAGTTTGAAAACGAAACGTTGTTTGTAGTGACGTAATTCATGAAAAGGTCTATTACTACTTAGGACTGCTTAAGTAAACGCCCTTGATTTAATCCGGAACACCACCCTAAAGCCTCCCTTATAGGAGGCTCTTAACAATTCAAACATTTAGTAATTCGATGAATGTTTGTAGGTTCTTTTAGAGGCTTCAGAGGCGAAAGTTTACTGTATATTCAAATGGGTGGTTTTGAAAAGTAATTTTTAGGCATGTTTTCGTCATTTTGCATAAATTTTTGCTTTTAAACTTTACTGTCTGTCTGAGGGATTATGAATTTTATATATCTTATTTAACGTTTCGAATGCTTGTGGTGTACATAGTCCAATTAAGATATAGAGATCGGGTTAATAATAATTTTTGATGAGTCAGACATCCATCAATCAATTCATTTAAGGCCGATTCACACTGAACGATAATTTGATATCATTATCTATTATTGGCATGGTTTTTGATCGCCAATGAAAATGATGCAATGGCATGAATATTAGCTATCGTTGATTAGCGTCAAGTGATTGTATCGTTATAATTATAAAAACCTGCCATACTGATGATGATTTTATCCATCTTGTTCCAGCTCTAAACGATTCTCTTGTTTTTGCAAGGTACTTTTAGTTTTAACTGTTCACCAGCGATGTTCAGTTAGTGGAACTGAGATTCTCTTGGGACGGCCCCAAAAAGGTATCAAATCGATTGAAACAGCTCAGTATCAGAGATCGAAATTGAGTATTGCGCATGCAGAATTAGCACATGATAGCATTTGCATATTTCTTAGAGACTGCAATGTTTTCTTAATAAATTTTAACGACGGTCAAAGCCTTATAAAATTTTCAAAACATTGAAAAATGGTTCTTTGAATAGTCTGAATAAAGCATTTTAAGGGAAAGTGACTGCTAAAATCGAAAGCAGATGTCCATGGTTAATGTATTATGTATATTTTGTAGTGTGAACGCCAACAGGAGTCTTTGACAAATTTATCGTTAGAATGACATGACATACCAGCGTTAAGACCGATTTCCATTCAACGTTGATTTCCGCGCAGACAGATGAGCTTGAAAGAAAATCATTTTAAATGCTAAACATTGATAGTTAAATTTTAAGCTGACTTCGACTTAATGTTGTACTTTTCCTTTTTCTGTCACCATACCCATGATGTCACACGACGTAAAGTTTTTCATTCAACGTCCGTGCGGAAATCGGGTTTAGTGAATTATTAGAGCTAGTGTCCAAATGACATGTACCGAACTGATTTATGGTATTTAACGGTTGGAACGCTTGTTGCGTATAAAGTCCATTTCAAACTTAGAAATTGATTGAATAACAAGTCTCGATGAGTCAGACAATCAATCAATCAATCAATTGTAAAGATTTTCTACTCCTTTTGTCACTGCTAAGTACTTTTGATCAGGGATATCCAAAAGCTAGCCTTGTTTTGATGTGAACCAAGGAATGAAATCAGCAAATCTTAAAACTGAAAGAATAACAATATAGCCATCAGTAATATGATACTAATATAGTTTTAATAGTTATTATTTCAGCATAATCATTCGCTTAGGGATTTACAAGTATTGGCAAATATAGCGCTTAAAAAGGGCGGCGTGCATTGCGATACGACCATATTACTTAGGTTCATCAAGAACAACAGGAGATCTGGGTTAGACTTTCCATTTATAGTTTGTTTGCAATTAAACAATCTCTTCATGAAAGTGACTACATCCGGGCGCATTCTATGGGCGCTTGATCTGGCGGTTTTTACTTTTGACACATGACATGGCGCCGCGGAAATAACTGGCAAACTATGTCTACTAAACAAAAACACAACTGACTCCAAATCTGTCAGAATCAATCAGATGATGACATGTTCGTTAGCTGGGTACTAGACTGCAAAGTATCATTTAAAATATCGTTCATGCTGGGGGCAATTTCGCCGATTTTCTTGTAGTTGTTAATCCGAGGCTAATGCTCATTAATATTCAGAAACCTGTAAGCATTTATTTTTATGTGGCTTTTTGGTGAAAAATAACATAAGTGTTGGAAAGTCGTTACCATTCCCCTTATATGAACCGCTTCGTCCAGTTGAATTACATAACGAAATAGTACATCTGAAGTTTAAAATTCAGTTCTTTGAAGGTAGAAACTAAGGCTTTAGTGTACAAAGTATAAATCGGATTATTGGCCAGGAAAAAGATGGCGCATCGGCCGAGTTTACTTTCTTTCACATCACGTTTCACGAATGTTATTTTTTCATTTTCTCTCACATTTTCTTCATATTTGGTTGTCAACAATTTTTCTTGCTTTGGGATCAACAGACAAAGCGGTGTCATTAAACGAAAGAGAAGTGTAAAAAACATACGACACAATTAACCGATCACAAACGAAACAGTCAAACAATAGATCAAATGTATTTATAATTGTTTTGTCAGTTTGATAGATTCAGAAGCACATACCGCGGAACACAGGCTCATCAACTCCCTATTTGAGTTTGTCTGTAATTGGCCATGTTGTTCTGTTTTGTTTCAAGTTTAAATTGGTTTAGGTACCAGATTACCGCATAGTTATTTAGGATATAGAAGACCTTTTTCAGTTTTGAATTGATGCTAAGACTGTATAGGTTACTCCTTCCTCTAAGCTGAATTGTAGCAGAGCAGCAAGAGAGGAAAGCAATATTGTAAAAGTAAAGTAATAGGATAACAAGAAAAAAACAGGTATGGTAGTTTTAATTTTAATTTTGACTAAAGTTTAACTTTTTTTACTTAACTTTTTTAGTTCATGATTTTGAGTACTGCCAAAATGCTTTATGTGTCCAGATGGAAGAAAGATCGTGTTTGATAAAATTTACTGAACTGATGATCGCGTGTTTTATGATTTTCAATTTTCTTTTGATAACAATTTTCATTTACTTTTCCCTTTCAAAATTTTTATTTTTGAATTCATTACCATGTCGTATTGTTATTTGCTCCATATGCACTGGGCTCGAAGTTGTTACGTATTTAAGGAAATAGCTGTGATCAACATGAATAATTGATCGATGTTTGTTAATCACA
Source organism: Turritopsis dohrnii (assembly GCA_027922465.2). Classification (NCBI taxonomy): domain Eukaryota; kingdom Metazoa; phylum Cnidaria; class Hydrozoa; order Anthoathecata; family Oceaniidae; genus Turritopsis; species Turritopsis dohrnii. Next base: position 94,415 of record BQMF02000308.1, read on the forward strand.
TGCCGAAAGTCACCCTTAGGTTTTATCGATTATTCTGTCCATTGTTTGGAGAACACATAACTGAATTCACAGATGAGATTTTAAAAGATTTTTTTGTTTAGACGCCTTGGGAAAACTTTATGAGTTTATTGTGTTCGTATCAAAAAGATTAATCTTTTCCATTTCCCGGCATTTCCCCGATTTATATCTAAACAAAAACGTTCTTTCCATGGAACATAATCCTTCCTTTGTTATGCTAATGAACGACATTCGATCGACATTCGGTTGGTTCATTGTTTTTTGGGGAGACTTTACATAAAAACATTTTCCGTCTTTGTTTCGATTGTTTCGCTTCTTATTTCCAGATCAAAAAGGGATCATGATCGAATATTGTGTTTTCACAAACAAAAACTTGTTTGTTGTTTTTTGCCTATTTGTTTATTGTTTACAATAGTCTGTTTATATTGTTCTCGTGTTTTTATAGAAAACGGTGTGTGTGTTTTATGTAAACAATAATTGCAAAGTTTATTATCCAAAATTAATCACCTGGGTGACGGTTTCTTTATGTTTAAACAATCCGAACTGACGCAAATTCGAATTTATTTATTGTTTATTTAATAACATCTTCTCGTCAGAAACAAAACAAAACTGTGTTTTACTATTGAAAAAATAGCTAGTCACGCGAAATGAAACAGAACGGGAAACCAACAAGGCTTTTCTTACTTAGCTGAAATCGATTTGAAACGTTATATTACCTTGTTCACCCGTATGTTTTGATTTCGTTCGTGTATTCTTTGTAATTGTATTGCACGTTTGAATTAAAGCTCTGTTTACACTTATGGATTTTATTATGTTTTAAAGTGGGCTTCATATAATTGATGTGAATACGTGACGTGTTTGGTATATTATTATGAAAAAACGTGACTGTTCGTATATTACACATACATTCTATGGATGGTAAATTTCTCAGCATTGTTTTCGCTTCTTATTGAAAACAAAACGAGATTTATGTTTCGTGTCAGAAAAGAACTTCCATCTCCAGTTTATGTTAAAGTTTGTGACGTCATTAGCAAGTTTAATTGTCATCAGCAATGCTTTTCGTGAAAGAGGTGTAAAGTATAATTTGTTTGGGGATGCACAATTCTATTTCTTATTTTTTCACTATTCTTAAAAATTGAATTCTATATGTTAAAACGATGTTGTTAGAAAAATTTATCAATGGTAAGAATCTCAGGTACAATCACATCAGGTATAATCATTTGTTAGTTAAGTGGTGTGCTGCAATTTATAAATATCTTGGCTTTTTCGCACACTAACTCTTTGGTATATGTTATACGACACCGAAATTTTTAAGTGTGAGTATTTACATGCAGGAGCGAACACGAATAGAAATGACGAGCTAGTTTGACATATTTCGACCAGATCAAATTTTTTGAGTCAGTTGTGGTTAGTTTGTTTTTTCATATTCATTAATTTATTCATTTATTTATTTATTTATTCATTAACATTTTCGATGAGAGGATGCTCTTTATTAAACGGTGTGTTGAGACCAATTCTCATCTAAACGTTTGTACAAATGTCTGTTCGAACATACCACATCTGTTAGATCGGAGATACAAAAACCCAGTGAGTAAATTCGTTGAAAAAAAAATCACTGTGAAGAAGTGCATTTCTATAGAAATATACACACTATTTCAATAAAAATCCTCTTCATTGCAGTGACTTTTGATGATTTTGACCACACTGGGAATGTGGTTTTTGATTATACACTGACGCTAATGCGTTCCTTTGGCAAACCCAAAATAAACGAAAAGACGATGAGATCAATTCTGCTGCAGCTACTGGATTGTCATGTAGAAAGATCAAAGATCGTTTAAATTAAAGATCGTTTTAAATCCTGCCCAACTGGAATACATGTGACGTAATAGAAAGCTACCATGTTTCATATCATTGTTTTCTCAACGTTATAAATAACACTTAGAAAAACAGAACGCCTCTTCGTTACTTACTCTGCATCAACTTGACAGTTAACCACAGTTGTTTACAAGTAATGTTATTTTGAACATGTTTGGAGAAGTGTGTTTGCCTAGGATTGATGCATAGCGAACATCCCTCCTTCGTTGGTAATTAGTTGCTTTTATGGTTTTGAAAATCTGTAGCTTTTCAAGTGTTGTGTTTTTTCGTTCGATTGTAAATGCACGTGATTTTGTTGTTCGAAGAGTTCAAAAAGAAAAGAAAATACCTGCTAATCAATTTCATGCGATATTTTCAATTCTGTTGGGGAAAGTTCTCCTCGATTTTGTTTTTATGAAGAAATAGTTATATTCAGATCAGCTTACATAAAGTATACAGCAGTATAACTCCTTTCTAAAATGACAATATTTTCATAACTTCGATGTTCGAATTCTATAATGAGGAAATGAACTTAACTTCGCTGTTGCAAGGATATATACTTGTTTTGTTGAGTGTTTCCACCTTATGGGTGTTTCGATTTGATCCGATAATCATAGTACTTAAAGGGTGTTTTCCTCTTGTTTGCTAACAACGATTCAAAGAAGAAGGAAAAAGCTGTTTCAAACTGTGTGGCGAAATTCTTGTTTTTTCATTACTATATATCACTTATTTTCGAACAAAGGCTTATGTTAGGATTTATGTTGTCAACCAACGGAAATTCGTCTTTCATGTCGTGGTTGCTGTGTTTTTGTTGTTGTTTTGATTTAACTTTATGTCATTATGTTTAGTAAACATATAATGAACATTGTCGATCGTCCGCTCTACCAAGAGATGGAAATTAAAAAAGATTCAGAAGACATTTTGAAAGATTGCCAGAACAATGAAACTGAAAACACGACGACGAAAGGCCTTCTGGTCATAACATCAACTGATACCAGCACCACAACTCGACACCATTATCAAAACGAACTTGCACCGCCTGTATACATGTCCACAATATCGAAATCGTCAGCTTACGACTATCAAGATATTGACCGGAATGCACCGAAATATATCGAAGGGAGCGAGTATCACCGACAATATCAGAGTTCGCCACCGAATATTGATAAGGCACCGACTTTTGTGTCTCGCGTTTTGGAAAGAAACAGCGATGTTGAAAATCACACCAATGGAATTGCGCCACCCTCCCCATCTTCCACCCCACCTGAGGATAAGCACGTCTGGTCAAAAGGCGAAGTAGAACTACTCCTTGACCTCTATGAAACTTACAAAGAACAGTTAAAAGATCCGCGCGTGCGCAAAACGAAGGTTTGGGAAGACATTGCACGGGTAATTCGTGAACGACTGGAATCGGATGTTAATGGATGCCAATGTAACCAGAAATTCCGAAACCTTAAAGCGGACTTTCAAAAGGTCATTGAGCATAATGGTAGACCGGGAAACTTCAAACGTGTTTGTAAATACTACGATCGTTTAGCAAGCATTTTGAATTACCCAGTAAGTGCTCTTTCATTTCATAATAACCACGCAAGCTATAACTCTACGGTGGAGCATCAAGAAAACGGTGATCTCCCCCGTGTTCACTATTATTATGAAAACGGGAGGACCTCTCCACCTCTTCATAAAATTTCACACAAGCGAAAACTTCCCGAGAATATGCCAATAATGAACGGATTGCATAATGGCCACACAGAATCGTATTACCCGACGAAGAAACAAAAGTTAAATTGCAACTGTGAGTGCAGTCACGAAATCGCAACTTTACGGGAAACCATTGAACGCGTAAATAATTTTGTTGTAGCAAAATCGGCTCATGAGGAAGAACGTATGCGCAGGTTGGAAGACATACATCGAGAAAAGGTGATCGCTATTAGCAGGTTTGTTGATGTCTTTAAAGACTTTATTCATAAAATGACATAAAGTACCCGTTACACTACAAAATGAAATCTTTTGAAGAATTTTACTAAGCGTGAAGAGTGAAAAAAAATTAAGAAGTTTAGTTCTTACGTTTTTGGTACGGAACTCAGTTTAAACATTAAGAAACCTTTTTTTCGGATTTATTCACGGAAATTTCGGATCAACTAAATTTTTTTAAGCATTTGATAGGAGATATTGACATTTGAAGTGTTACTCACAGCAGTAACATATGACGTTACAAAATTGTTTGAAGTTACCATGACGACTAAATGTTTTTTGTTTTTCTTTTGTATTTATTTATTTGGGTACGTGCGTGCAGATGAAAGCGATCTCACGCTTCTTTTGAATTTTCCCAGGAGTTTGAGGCGAATCCAGGTTTGAGTAACAAGTAACCGAAATCATAAACATTTACCGATTTTCCACAAAATTCAGATCCTATGATATCGCTACAGTTTTCTGCCACCATTCACTTTTCATCAAGGGCTTTGATGTTCCCTTTCATTTCGCCTCTGACCTTGTAAGGAATCGTCTTTTTGATAAGATACGGCCGATTTTATTAACCTAACGGATACTCAAGGGTCTGGTTACACTTCAAATAGCAAACTGAGTTTATTTAGTAACCACGCCCTTTTGAAAATATTATATCGAATGAACTGACTAGAAGATGTAAATAGGTATAAGCAAGGCACCTATGTTCCTAAATCTCCATAAAGGATAAAAATAGAGCTCTGGGAACAAAGATGCAGTGTAGACATTTGACTTTTTAATGCATGACGTTATAGAAATTATTGTTTATATAGATAATGGAACATTCACAACTTATGGATGTAATAATATTATTTTGAACTGACAGACATTTTTAGCATGAAATTACGTTTTGATCTGTGTCCACCCTGGGTCGATAAGCTTTTAAGAGAAACTGATAAACAACAAAAATATTGCGTGGTGTGGTTATATTGACGTCATCAGCAGTCATCCAGACTAGTGCGTAGGAAAGCTAATAGTAGCAGGCAACTGAATGTCATTCTTGTGTGTGGGAAAATACTTTTCGTGGAGCAGCAAACACCAAAAATGCAAATTTGGATGCAATGCATCGCTAATTTTTCCGGAATCGATTCGAAAAGATTTTAGGACGTAGGCAGTTTCTATTTTCCATTCTTCCTGGCAAACAAGGGGCGTTTAGTTGCCACGTGAAATTTTTCGTTCCTGGAGCCAATGACGCAAAACGAACGTCGGTGTAAACAAGGCGATTTTGCGATCATGAAAATAACGTTTCATGTAACGGGAAACACCAAGAATATAAGCAAAACGTTTCTCACTTTTTATCTAGAGAGATTTAGCAATTTATTTAGAGAAGCGTTACTTAAAAACTTGAGATTTTGAAGTGGGGCGTTTCATCGCGGATGGCGTTTCATCGCGGATGATCGCGGATGATGTTTGTACAAACGAAGATTTTGCTCCATAAAAGTCTGCATAGAAGTTTGTGGTTTGTTGGTTTGATGTTATTTCACGTCGGTAAAATATACAATAGTTTTTCATAATTACAAAAATCTAATCAAGACCGACAAAAAAAGTAAATAAATAATAAATGGATATATATATATAAATGAGAAGACTAATTTTATCCACTCCATTTCTTAATTATTATTTTGAAACTTTTGAAAATTTTCTGCTATTTTGATATGTAATAGAAGTCTATACCATACTTTTCGGGGCTTGGGAACGCAGACTATGTTTTAAACTTAACAATTTTTAAATTTTGCGCATATTGTTTTCAGTAGAACAAGCTATTACCGGCTTCCTCAAAGAAAAGATTTCTTTCACGAATGGAGGTTTTTTTTTAAGTTTTAATATTTCAATGCATATATGCCTTTTTCGCAGTGCGTCCATGGATTATTCACTTGAATTTACTAAGTTTTGTTTCCTAAGGTTGTTATAGTCGAGGCGGTAGTGGGGATAAGCTCCCACTATTTTACAAAATACCTCAAAGGGCACGTGTCTTATTAAAGCCTCTGACAACCGAAATCCAACATTCGACCTTCACGTGGCGGAAATGTTCTCACTGACAGAATGATAGGGCTAAAAGCGATTATTTGAAGAAACCGATAGTGTTGCGTCTCCAAAATTAAAGACAGGACACTATTTGCCTTAGGCCGACTTTTTTTTGCGTCAGTAAAATTTTGCGAAAATGGATGAACACGTATTTCACGCAGCCTAATTTTAGGAAATGACCCCTTAATTACGGAGAATTACCGGAAGGTAAAAAAAAAAGTTTTGCTAAATGTAAATTTTCCGCAACTTAATTTAGCTCATTCGCTAAATAAGACGACGCAAAAAAAGTCGGCCTAAGGTATAATAAAATAAAATATGTCATTTGTAAGTTAGTGAAAATTATTTGTCCCAGTATAGATCCTTGAGGGCAGAGATGAGGGCCTCCTGACAAAATTATTTCGAACAAGCTATAAAACGTGTTAACTCGTGTGGATTGTTCTCAGTTATGTATGATAATAAATATTCTAGAAGTAACATAAAAGCCATACCATGTAATTTAGCAATAATCTAATCTTGTGGGACGCAGTCAAAGGCTTTTGATAAGCCCATTAGTACAGAACCAACCACATAGTGAAATCCAAATTTCATCCTCCATTCCTCAAATGATTTCAGAGTAGTTACTTCTGCAACTTGATAAAAACAATGAAAATTTTGTATCCATAAAAGACAGGATTTATTCCATGATGATTTTCTCATGAAACTTGGAGAAAACATTTCGTGCACTGATTGGTCCTTAAACATTTAACATCATTTTTGTCTTTATTTCCTTCATCAATATTTCCTTCATCGATATGGGTTACTATTGCACGTTTTGCTTTCATAGGAAAAATGTTTGCACGAATAGTACCTGTTTATTGAACTTCTCATGGGAACAATTACGTTTTGGCAGCTAGTTTAGCGAGTCTTATCTTGCTGTTATTTTATGATGCCACGAATTAATTTTTTCTGATCGTTTTCTTCGTATTTAAAATCAATAAAATTTTGACTACTTTTTTTAACTATCCTAATAATGGTTATCATAGCCTGTTCAGAGCTGGCAATTATGACGATTACGACGATTAAAAAAAATATCAATCGTCGTAATCGCCAATCGCCACGTCTGAACGAAGCACGCGCCTTCACGACCTTAAAACAATGAAATTGACGTAAAATTCAATAGATCTTTAAATACAATAGTGCGACTACGACGATAAAATATCAAAATTTTTTGATATTTTGTCGTCGTAAACGCCAGACGTTTATGACGATTGCAAAAGCGTTCACATTAGACGATTACAGCGATTACGACGATTACACTAAATTTTAATCGTCAGGTCTGAACCAGGCTTTACTGATTAATTACCATACCGTCAATAGACCTGGTCCCAGGAAGGGTTTTCACTACGGATTGACACTCTCATCATGGAGTGACATTGTCGTCTGTCTTTTATATAGCATCCTTTTTCAATCGACTCTCGCAAACTCGAACTTTCGATAACTCGAACTTCCGATTCCGAGTATTCTTTTTTTTTAATCGATTGCTCCCTGCAAGGCCGAAGCCAATACTAGGCAGAGAGTTACAAGATAAGAAGCGCAGCAAGGAGATCGGTGTTCATCATTTTAGAGTAGATATAGTACTGCAAGCAGCGCATCTACACTAATAGACGAAGTAGGGGTACTAGATCGGATGGTATCTCTACCTGCCCCTAAAGACAATTATGGCTTGCCAACCAGGTTTTTATCGAGACACCATCTCTGGGAAGGTTGCCAACCAAAGCTGAAGAAGCCTTCCCCTCCATTAAGCAAGACTGACCCCAATCATCAATCATCGTAACCGCCAAGTCTAAACCAGGCTTAAAAGGCTTGGTGATATTCCAGAATCAAAATCAAAGAAGTATCCCCTATCACAATAATATTGTCACAGATTCTAAATGCATGATTTAAAATTCTTTCACTAGATTTGATTGAGAAGGAAGTCTAAAGACACTAACAATAATCCACTTTTTATTACGAATAGTTAATTCCGAACATATCATATCATTAATTCAAAATCATTATCTGGTGATTACAGCCACAAACGCGGCAGCAGATGCGCGGGAGTATATAAAGTGATGCGCGGGAGTATATGAAGTGATTTAATTCACATTTGCACATTTCATCGCCCTATTACACATTGCACCACCCCTGCACATCTTCATGACCTAGTGTGGTTTCCTGTGCTGCTAAATCAAACGAATCATAATACACTGAGAAAGAAATGAATCACTATTCTGACGTAAAAACGTCCTTTTTAAATTCTTTAAGAACGTGTCAATCATAATTTATTTATAGCACACAGGTAGTAGTGAAGAAACCGATTCATTTGTGTGTGTGTGTGTATGTGTATTGTTGAGTTCATTTCTTATCTGTCCAATCTTGTTCTTAGAGTTTATTTCCCTTCTGATATGTAGACCATCTGTACATTTAAAAGGGCCAAAAAGGTTAGGTGTGAGGTGTTTGTTAGGTCGCATTATGTCGTCATATCTGTGATTGGATTGTTATGTTGATTTCCTAATTTTGATTGGATTTCATTTGATTTTCCTAGTTTTGATTGGATAGTTCATTTGATTTTCCTAGTTTTGATTGGATAGTTCTGTTGATTTTTCTAATCTTGATGGGCGTGTTTGTCTTCAGCTTTTTCTTCAGATTTGGACGAATCTATCTTTTCATCCACGCCCCCTTGAAGCTCCTTCACCATCTCCTCGTTCAGAACCGATAATTTCTTCGGTTTGATTAACCGTTCACTCACATCCCATAATTTCCGAGCTACTTCATCCTCCATTTGTGGCATTTGAACCTCCGCACAATCTTTGAAATATCTGCCAGACACATTTTCTAAATTACGTTCCAAACTACAGTAATATATTGTCTCGGCTCCCATGTCAGCTGACTTCCAAAACAAATATGTGTAAGGTTTCAGTACCAGCCAAGTGATCCAATATTTATAAGGAAAGCAATTGTCCCATAGATTTGTGCAACACCGGCTTGGGTTAGCTGCGTTAACTGTCACCTTTGTACCTTTCAACACGCGTGTGGCTTCCTGCGTAAACAGCATCAACGCGAGTTTACTGTTGTAATAGGCTTGATAGTTCGCGAACGTCTTTTCACTTTGCAAATTCGAAAAGTCCATTTTCCCTTTGTTAAAATCATCGCAAACGACATTGATTACCCTGCCTTGACCACTGTCTTTCAACTTGCCAATCAATAGCTTTGTTAGCAAAAAGTGAGCGAGATAGTTTACTTGGAATGTTTTCTCCAAACCATCACTGGTGAGAGAACGCGTCCTGTCCGTGATTACGGCTGCATTGTTGATGAGGATGTCGATTCGTTTCTCTTCGGAGTTCAGATCTTGAGCAAACTCTCGCACAGAATCAAGCGATGACAAATCTAATTTTTTGACTTCGATGAATTTTTGTTTCGTCTGTCTGCGCAGGTCTTTTGCAACATTGAATCCCTTCTTTAAGTTTCGACAACCAAGAATTACCCTAGCTCCCCTAGACGCTACGTGGAAAGCCGTCTCCAACCCGACACCGGAAGTTGCACCAGTAATCACGACAACCTTGCCTTTCAAAGATCCTTTAGATGTGCAACTCACACCACAAGTCTTAAGTTTTACGAATCCAATAAATATACCGATAGTAACTAACCCACAAAGCGCAGTCACAACAAAACCTATCTGTTTTGAAGAGTAGGAGACGCTTTTCAACATGGCTGCATTGTTGATTCCACTGCATACGCGACAAGATTTTGGGCAGCTCCTTTTCACATCTTGATGAGAACATTTTCCATCTCGACTCCACACAGAGCAACGATGGTCTCTGTCAACACAGACTGAGGTTTTGTGATCCGCTTCTTCAGTTGGACAGAACAACAAAAGAAAAATACAGATTAAGTATGAAATATAACGATTCTCCCTGCTTCAACGAACGCCATCTTGAATGAAGTGAAAGCTTGGAATCTTCGTGTTATGAATTATTGAAGATCTATTCATATATATATATTTCAAGACTGAATTAACACTTTGCAATAACACTGGAATAGTAATGAATATTTGATATGTTAAAAGAGACAAGAAATTATCAAGCAGAAAAAGAAAATGAAACGAAAAATTTTTTGAAAATGAAAAACACTATTTTAATGCTTTTCGTAAATATTTTTTTCTCAACGGAGAAGTGCAAAGTACATCATTTAAAAACGCTGATTCAGTACAATGACTGTTTCGATCGTTTTTGGAAGAATCGAGTGTCGTGAATGTCTACCACATCATCTCATGCCTACCACATCATCTCATGCCTACTTTCAGTTACAATAATCACGCTTGATTAAGAAAGAATTTGCGAGACTGTTGTTTTTTCTTAAACAAACATTTCCATCAAAAAAAGTAATTACAATTTCATCGAAAATTCTGGAGTAGTTGCCATTACAAAATCGCTTCATTTTGTGTAGTAATTGCATCTGCGCAATAAATCCAACCATTCGAAGGTGTTACTAATTTCGTGTCGACGTTATAAACAGAAAACTGATATATCAGTGACGGTTTTCAGATCAAACGTTTTCAAATTTTCTTCGTTTTGCATCAGGGGATTTAGTAGAAGGGCTTAATTCATCATCGTCATCTTCTTCTTCTTTCATAAATGAAAAAATAAATAAGGTGGCCACACTGACCAAACATCTCCAACAAGGATTGAAATAGGGAGAAACAAAATATCGTGAGTTCTCTGTGATCTTTGAAATCTCTTGAGATATCATTAACACCTACTGTTGCTTCGCTTCGAAAGTGAGAGAAATCTTTAGATAAAAACAATCTTACTTATTTGGAATGGTTCCTTCAATAACGTTTCCACATTCGTCGATAAAGCCACGTAATAAATCGGATACTCCAGAATGCTTTTACCAAATAAGGACTCCTTAATGGACTTGTGTGTGTCAACGGTACTGTACCTTCAGATAGAAAAAAAAAGAAAATTCTCACAGTGGACACCAAACCAGTACCAGAACAAATCAATGAAGAGTGGTGTTAAGAAAATGTCCAAATGATTAAAATA